>VTPC01090436.1:321500-336478 GCA_011009095.1 Ignelater luminosus | reverse complement strand
TGTTGTTCCTCATCCCCCCTATTCACCTGATTTGAGTCCTTGTGACTTTTTCCTTTTCCCGAAATTGAAACATGTCCTAAAAGGACGTCATTTTGGAACTCTGGAGAACACTGTGACCGACCAGTTAAAAGCCATACCAGTTGAAGACTTCCAGCGCTGCTACCAAGAGTGGGAACAACGACTCCGCCGGTGTATAGCTGCCCAAGGGAACTACTTTGAAGGGGATAACATTGTTGTTTGAAAAAAATAAAAACTTTGGTTAGTATGAAATCAGTCTCATTACTTTTTTCACATACCTCGTATGTTTACTCATAGCTCCATAGGCCCATACTAAGATTTTTAGTTCGGATATGTGGGGGCACAGTTTATACCTTACAGAATCAGTTAGATCACTCAGAGCGGTTCTTTTGATCTTTCGTGTTCCTGGTTTTTGGTCTGCGCACGCTAAACTGTAGACCGCGCGCTTGTAGGGGAGGTTATATATGCAGTTGATATTCAAATCTCACAACTAATGTAACTTACCAACACTCAACAATTTAACTAATTCACTTACAGAATATGCAAGTTGATTTCATTTAAATAATACAATCTTTTATGAGATTATTTCTTTGAAGGTTAAGGTTAGGTTTTTCATCCCTCTACTTCTGGACAGAAAATAGTGCTCTGCGCATAGACCGCGAGTTTCTTGAAGTGGAAGACAAAATGTAGAGGAAGCGATCCAACTGATTCTGTAAGGTATAAACTGTGGTGGGGGCAATTCTAGCAATGTGACAGTTAGTATACATAGGTATCTTAATGCAAAAGATTTTATTAATTGAAAAAACAAATGCTAACATGATGAACAACATCCTAGCATTTATTTTTTTTCTAATCAAAATTATTCTATACGTACATTAGACTTGAACGTACTTAAGCATCTCACAATTCCCCGTGCCTCCTATTTGCCCTCACATACTTTAAGTCAAATAAAAATTATTGTAATAAACTATTTAAGATTTAAATAATAAAGGAAAAATCAAGTTTAACAACTTTGCGCATGTGCATTCATAATGTCTAAATTGTTGACATAGTTGACATCAATAAGGTCATGTCAACAATTCTTATTGTAGACATGTCAAGAATGAATTGTTGACACGCACATCACTGGCCACCACATCAGGATGTTAAGATGTTATCATATGTAATGTTATATACGTAAATTGTTAATTATATCCAAAATGTGCTAAGAAGAAATTGCATTTTAAGAAAATGTGATGTCAACTTGACAGTGACATTATTTAGAGCCACTGTTAGAGCCTTGTACAATTTTTTTTGATAATAGTATTTATTAAGTATTGTATTTTACCATGCTTTTACTATGCGGGTTTAATATAAGTCAAATTTTAAAACATGTCAACCCCCTTATTGTAAAATTTTATTTTAGAATAATTATTTTATAACTATTAAAAAACTTTCAGTCTTACTTAATGTAATCTCTCAAATGAAGGTCTGAACTGCAATTCTTGAATAATCTTTAAATATAAATATTCAAAGAATAAAATTGTATACCATGGTTCTGGTAGAATTGGTAAATAACGGTCACGTTACTGTCTCACAAAATGCGTTATTTTGGTTATTCAAGATAACTGTCAAGGACCCAGTTGTCAATAAAAACACTTTAGAAAGCTGGGAAAGGCACGTTTCTGTTTTTCAAAAATGTAGTATGTTATAAATTAGTTTCCTATGAGTTGAACAACATAGAGATAAGCATTAAAGATGAAGTAAGTGCAATTATGAGTACTCGAAGTTCTAGATTTTAATTTTGCAATATTACATAACCACAATTTTAAACTATAACCGACGTTCCTAAAGGCGTTTTTATTTTATTTGAATGTTATGTTTGTTTCTGAACCGGATTTAATAAAATAAGCCTTTTTATTTCTTGTAAATCCTGCTCATATTGATGCTGTTGTAATAGCTTACTTAATTTTTTCATATGTGTTTTTGTAAAATGCTTGTTATTTATAGAAATGATGCTGCCTATAAATTCTGTTTGCTCAATATATTATTGCTGTATTATATTTATATGATATTATAAGTAACTGTGAACACCTGTGTTTCATAATGGTAATATTATTTGTAGGATTATACCAAGTTCAAAGTCAGTTACATTATTTGTTGGAATATCACTTTGTGGAGTAACAGGCTATTTATTGTACCTATTGTTTAAGAAAGATGATGAGGATGATGATTACTTAAGTACATTTCCTAAAAAGTGTAATTTTAAAACTATAGAAGTACAAATTCCTAAAGAGATGGTGCGTGTACTTATAGGCCGAAATGGTAAAAATATCAAATTGATAGAAGAACAATCAAATACAAGAATTAACTTTAAAGAAGAAGCTGCCACAAAAACTCGATTGTGTGTTATTCGTGGCACAAGTGATGCCTGTGTTGTTGCTGAAAATCTAATTCAGGAATTTATTGATAAGCAACCAATTGTGGAATGCGCAGACATGTGGGTTCCACAAATGGCTGTAGGAAGGATTATTGGTAGATGTGGTGAACAAATTACTGAAATAATTGCTAAATCCGGTGCTAAAATTAATGTTGGAGATGGAGATCGTACTGAACCTACAAGAAGAATTATTCTCAGAGGTACATAAATTCTTAAACCTTTTACAAATACATAATGGTATAGTTTTCCTACAGGTACACAAGAACAGATAAACATAGCTAAATCGCTCATTGAAGAATTAGTGGAACAAAGCCAGTTGTCACAGTCACACATTGAGTCTACATTAGCAAAGCGTGAACCTCGAGGTCCAGCAAAATCTCCAAGTCCTAAACCTCCTATTGAGAGTCCAAAAGTAGAAAAAATCTTTTCTATGCCTGGTAATATTGAAAACTATTTTTATCTCTTTATTTAATTTTTTTATTTATTGTTAATGAATTATTTGTAGGCCAACCTGATTCACAATTTGAAGTCTATGTTTCTGCTATGTTGGATCCATCTCGTTTTTGGCTTCAAATTGTTGGCCCAAAAGCTACTGAGTTGGATCAGCTTGTTGAAGAAATGACTGATTATTATAGTAAACAAGATAATAGAGATTTACATATTTTAAATGCTGTAGAATGTGGTGATCTTGTAGCTGCTATTTTTAAGTTTGATGGAAAATGGTATTCCTCTCTTTGCATTGTTGATGTTATACTCTGTTAAATTGGAATTATTTTTAGGTATAGAGCTGAAGTGCTAAATATAGAGGCCGAAAATGGCCAAGAAGCATCTGTTGAATTATATTATGTTGATTACGGGGATACTGACAAAATTCCATATAAAGATGTATATGAATTGCGCACTGATTTCTTAAGATTGAACTTCCAGGCTATTGAATGCTATTTAGCTAGAGTAGGTAAGTCAGGCTTTCTGTAGGTTGTGATTACAAATATACATATGACAATTTATAGAACCAAAAGGAGAAACTTGGACTGAAGAAGCAAAAGATAAATTTGAAGAATGGACCCATGTGGCTCAATGGAAAAAATTATCAGCCCGGATGAATGGCTATTGTGTGAGAGAAAAAACAAGAGCAAAACGTGAAGGTTCTCCAGTACCAGGAATAGATCTTTATGATGTAAATAATGATCATGACATTGATATAGCGCAAGAATTAGTAAATCATGGCTATGCCATGTTTAAGAAGGATGCTGATTTGCGATCAACTTCAAGTCGAACTACTAGTGGTAGTAATATTAGTGTTGATTCTAATACCTAGCTTATTTTCTAATTGTATATTTTGTAATTGTAAAAATTACTTTCAATATAGTTTGATGTAACTGTTTATATTTATGTAGAATTTTTTAATTTAGCATTTGTAAGATAGCAGTATTTAAGTTCATTCTTTTTTATTTTACAGTGCCTTAATAAACGCATAATTTAAATAATCATTTTTATTTAACCAAAACTCAGTGATGTTACATATTTCAAATAAAAGTATTTTGTATTTTATTTGAAATACTTTTTAGCAGCGTATTTCCTGTTTTGAAAATACTAAATACTTTTTTCTTATATTTTTCCATACGATCGTCAAAAATTTAATTTAATTTTTGATTTTATGCCTTTTTTTTAATGGTTTATTGCGTTTATTTGCTGTATGAGTAACTTCATTAGTTAAAGTTATTAAATATAATAACTGATTAGTAGTTATTATGGTTATACTTAATTTAATTAATGTTTTTCTTCTCTGCCATTATATTTTACTAAAAGCATTAAAAAAAAAGTATTTTGAAAACACGTATTTTGTATTTAAATACCAAATCAAAAATGTATTTAGTATTTGAAATAGGGAAATTTCAAAGTATTTAGATTTTGTATTTCAACACTTTTAAAGTATTTTGCACATCTCTGCCAAAACTACCCAAAACTTAAATGAGGCGCCCAGTTTCTTAACTCTTTGGTTCTGTTAGATGTCGCTTTATTTTATGTCTCGTTGCGCCATCTATAGCAAATATTTAGAATTGACGTCAATAATTTGACACTACATACCCGGTATTTATTTGGCGGGACAGCGTCATAACGTTAGGGTTAATTTATTAGTTGTAAAACATTATTCCAACAGTTTTTTTCTTTTAAAGATGGGTGATAAAGGTGATCAGGGTAAGTACAAATATAAATATTTTGAGAACATCATTGTTTTAGTATAATTCTTATCAATAATATTTATCAAAACAATCTTGATTTTCCAGAAACCTTTGACGAAGCTGTAGAAGAACGTGTAATTAATGAAGAGTACAAAATATGGAAGAAAAATACACCGTTTTTATACGATTTGGTGATGACACATGCGTTGGAATGGCCCTCCTTAACTGCACAATGGTTACCAGACGTTACTCGACCTGATGGCAAAGAATATTCTATACACCGCCTTATATTGGGTACTCACACTTCAGATGAACAGAATCATTTGCTTATTGCAAGTGTACAGTTACCCAATGAAGATGCTCAGTTTGATGCATCTCATTACGATAATGAAAAAGGGGAGTTTGGAGGGTTCGGATCAGTTTCTGGAAAGATTGAAATCGAAATCAAGATCAACCATGAAGGAGAAGTAAACAGAGCTCGTTACATGCCTCAGAATCCTTGTGTTATTGCTACAAAAACCCCTTCTAGTGATGTACTTGGTAAGTTCGATAATTCATAATAATCGGTATAAGCAGGTTTTTTGTTACGTTCGTAAAACTTTTAAAGAAAGGCAATTGCTTCATATGCAAATGCGATGGTGTCTCAAAGGTGAATTATGCCTTAAAATAATATTTTACTGTTTTTTAATTTCTTTTGTTATTTATGGTACCAAGAGGTACTCGGCTCACTTAGATTTCGTGATTGTGGACTTTTTCTCCCGTTTCAGTTAAACTAGAGTGTTGGCTAGCTGAAGGTATTTCACCCTTTAGTAGAAATCTTGTGCCTAATGCCTAAATATGACATTGACATGAGACCTACAGTTTTGTTTTCTTATCTGATTGTGAGAAAAAGATATATTTTACGTTTTCGTTCTTTTAAAAATCTTCAGTAGGTACCTATCTAATTCTTGTTTGCAAGTAGGTTTTCTACCTATTTATCACAGTTTCGTGCACATTGCGTGTGTAACAAGCAAAGTTATTAAAACACAGGCGGAGAGTATGGAGCTTAGTATTATAAACGAAACAAACATTGAAATGAGTACCAGTAATTAAGAATTAAATAATCGAAGTATCAACAGCATAAATTATTTAGAGAAAATGTTCATTTTACTTAAATAACTTATTTTGATTCATTAATTTCTCCATACATGTTCCTCCTCGTATTGTACCCGCCCATTGTAAGAGATATAAACAGAAATTACTGATATTTGTAGGTTATATTGGACACAAAAACATTCAATGGGCAGCTTATGTGAAAGGCGCTTCTAGAGTTAAAGAATTCAGTGATTAGAATCTTTGCTGTATAGTTTCAATCATCAAAAATGAAACATTTGTAACATAGAACACTTAGAACTGTAAGTGGTTCCGTAACTGGACATTCTAAGCATTTTCCATGTTTTTTTGCATTATTTTTAATGATTGTGACTCTACAAACTGGCCATTCTGAGTTGCTCATTTAGAATATCTCAGTTATCTACATTGTAATATAGTGAAGAATGCCGAAATTATAGCTTATTTTACCAGTCAGCAATGCTTGTTCGCATTCTTAACAGCACAGCGTCAAATTATTATCAGTCGGTCAGTGCATAAGACAATCGATTCGTCTAAGGACTGTAAACATAACCCAACATACAACATCACCCATGTCAACCACAGCAATCAATTTTCAAACCAATTCATACTCTCATACAGGTTGATCGTGGACAATTGAACTGATGATCTATGCTCGCTGCTGTAGTGTGTTATTAATTTACATGCATTCAAAATTTTGGTTGATCGTGGACAGTTGGTCTGGTCAGGCTGTCTGAGCTAGGACCATATTATCCAATAAGTTAAGGCCTAGGGGGCCGCAGCAGGAATAGGCATCATGAACAGGTTCAATTGTGAAATTTGCCTTTCTGTGTTTCCACATACAAGGTGCTTGTTTATAATTCTCTCAATACAGGAATTTTGTTTATTTGAAGACGAATTACAACTTCGGTCTAATCAGAGGAAAGCTGCAGAATTTCTAGTAAAGTCCACATCTTGGGATTTTCTGGTCCTTAAGTGTCACCAGGTCATTAAGTACAAAGAAAACATTTAGTTTACTAAGTTTATCTGAATGTCCATATATGTAGTAGGCCAATAACAAAGCTATACAATTCAGAGGCTTTTGACTGTCGTTACTAGTGCCCACTGAATTTGACTTGAAAATTAAAAATCACTCCATATATTAACATGCTTACAAAATGACAGATCTTTAATTTATAAATATTTATTTAGTAACTTTAGTGAAACTCCAAAAAAACTGTTATAAAGATATCAATCAAGGTCTACTCTGAATTCTATAATATTGAAACAGACTATAATATTAATTTCCTAAACCTTTACAGTATTCGATTATACAAAACATCCAAGCAAGCCAGATCCAAGCGGCGAATGTCATCCAGATTTACGTTTGCGGGGACACCAAAAAGAAGGTTATGGTTTATCTTGGAACCCAAACTTAAATGGTTATTTATTATCTGCTAGTGACGATCATACAATTTGTCTTTGGGACATTAATGCAACACCTAAAGAAAATCGTATTATTGATGCCAAAACCATTTTCACTGGACACACCGCGGTAGTTGAAGATGTAGCCTGGCATCTCTTGCATGAAAGTCTTTTTGGATCTGTTGCTGATGATCAGAAATTAATGATTTGGGATACCCGTTGTAATAACACCAGCAAACCAAGTCACACTGTAGATGCTCATACTGCTGAAGTCAATTGTCTTAGTTTCAATCCATATTCTGAATTCATCTTAGCTACTGGCAGCGCAGATAAAACAGTTGCACTGTGGGATTTACGTAACCTTAAATTGAAGCTACACAGTTTTGAATCACACAAAGACGAGATATTCCAAGTGCAATGGTCTCCTCATAACGAAACAATCTTAGCATCATCTGGAACAGACCGTAGGCTACATGTATGGGATCTCAGTAAGATTGGAGAAGAACAAACACCAGAAGATGCCGAAGATGGTCCTCCTGAATTACTTTTTATTCATGGTGGTCATACTGCCAAAATTTCTGGTAAGCATTTTTTAAAAGATTCTGTTTATAATCAAAAATAACCAAATTTTTCTGTGAAGATTTCAGTTGGAATCCCAATGAACCATGGGTTATTTGTTCTGTGTCAGAAGATAACATAATGCAAGTATGGCAAATGGCAGAAAATATATATAATGATGAAGAGGCAGATATGCCAGCTTCTGACGTAGAAGCAACACCAAATTAATCAAGTTTTTAATGAATTTCAAGTTCTTCGTATTATACTTTCCTTTAGTTCAATGTAATTTTTAAGGTACGATTTCGATAATTATTGTAATATCATTTTTTTTGTTTGTTTATATTTGTGTAAGTTAGGGTATTTTTATTGATAAATAGATTATGTTCAATGTATGTAAGCTATTAACTTAATAAATACCATTTTGAGAAGAAAACAAAAACATGTGCAAATGTCATACAGTTTATATTATTAATAAAAATAGTTAACACAAATCACTTATTCTTATTCGATAGTATTAAATGGACATGAATCAATTTACTCATGAGTAAGTCTTGGATTTTATGCAAAATGCATATTTTACTTGCTTTTTGCGTATTTTAATGTGGCCTGTGTATCTGTTTGTATTTTTCTAATTTTATGGCATATTTTGTTCATCTTATGGTAAATTCTAGTAATTTCTTTTAATTTTCAGTATATTTACATACAAAAAAGTTGATTTTTAATCTTATTTGTAGCAGATCATCTTTGTCTTGCAATATTTTAATGTAGTTGGATTTTGTTCGGACAATATTGCGTTTCACTGAGAATATGCATGTTTGTGCAATTTGATTCTGCACTTCTTTGCATAAAATTCCTGCATGTTTAGGCGTATATTTCGGTCAGATTTTCTGCATATAAATATGAACTTTACTCATGAAGATGATTGCTTTAAATACAGGACTTTCTACAGAAAAGAGAAACATACAGCTGGTGTGTTCAGGAAGTCAAAATAAAAAAAAAATTGTGAATCGTATTCTCACTTTGTGATTCAAGACATGATTAAAATTCAGATAACGCTACATAGCTTTATCTTATCATATTATAATAACATATCTTTAATTTAGTATCGCTATTTTGCATATCGATATAAACAAATTACTGGACACACAAATATATAATTATAAAATATAAAAACACATAAAACCAATATAGTACAGTACACCTCAAACTTTTTAAGTTAATAAAAATATCTTGAAGGATAACGGAGCCACGGAATTTCGCGGTTCATTCCGAAACTCAAGAGTGGAGGGACCAGGACCTGGGCCAATCAGCTTTGAAATTCTGTACCACAAAACTAAGTCCGGAACGGCGAAAAACAGGTTTCGAGTGCACAAGTTTCCCCAGAGAAGCGGAGGTCAGGAATAAACCCAACATACGGAATTTATACATAAAAAGCGGCTTCTCTTATAAGCATAGCCCGGACGTTTTACGTCGGAATTCAAAAATCAACTCCCACCAACGGAGTAGACAGCCCATTCCGCGGTGCGGACCGAATCACAAGCAATGCATGTGCTGCAACAATAGCCGCGCGTGCGAGACTGGTGGGAGGCAAAAACCTAAAACGTCTGGGCTTAACTTATAAGTACTTCCGGACCACAGAGCCTCGCTCACTCGTCGGCGCTTTCCCGCGCGTGTTTTCGAATCTTGAGAAGTCATAGTTGCTCCCTTCAAAGAGTGGTAGGTGCTCCCAAACGTCACAAACGTTTTCTTTTCTTCATGTCGAGCTTTAAAGCGTTTCCTGGCGGGAGATTTTTTGAACCGAGAGTCACTGTTCCCTCATTCGGCGACGGTGGCCCCGTGAATTGCCTCATGCCTTGCTCGTTGCTTTTCGCCCCGTCTTCATATCTTCGTTCGTTCCGGACATATACCTGACTTAAGCACTTGCAACGCGCATCACACCCTTGCTGACCTCGGTAAGACCACAAATTAAATAAAGGTCAGATATTTTACTTCGACAAATTTGTGGATTCTATTGCTCTCTCTCTCTCTCAAAGCAACTCCCAGAGCTTGCTATTTTGACATGTACTGCGCAAGCAGCACAGTTTGGTATGCACTTTTCATAAAACGCGCGTAAAAGAGTAGGCGTGGTAAACTCCCAGAGCTGCAAAAGTAAATGTGCAGTGACAAAAAATGGTAACATTGGTGGAATAGGGAGTGAAATATCTGACCTTTATTTAATCTGTGGTAAGACATCAACTTCTGTCGCACGTACTTGCAACATGCACCTCACCTTGAGACTTCGGTAATGCACTAGTGCTTGACCCAAGTACTTGCAACACACACCACTCGCTTGCAACCCTTCTACGACACCAGTACCTGATCCAAGCATTTGCAACAGTACGCACCGCTTCGTTACAAACCTTTCAGGAATTGTCTTAAAAGCATTTTTTTTTTGTTTAAACAAATGTTATAATGAATAGTACAATTCAGTACGAAGCTCTGATAGTTACGCATCTGACTATCAACCCAATGGTTACGGATTTGATTCCCGGCCGAAGTCCTGAGATTTTTCACGCGGAAGATATCTGGGAAAGGATGCCATTCTCCGGGAGGGATGTTAAGCAGCGGGTTCCGTGTGACTACGACGAGTTGCACGTTAAAAATACCTACCGGGTTAGTTGCTTGATTGGCTGTATTCTTTTTTACAAAATTTTGTCTTTCAACTAAGATTTACTGAGCTAAGATTAAAGTGAAATTTAACTAAGCTTATTAGTAAGCATAGTATAAAAAAACATGCAAATACGATCTTTGTACAGGCTACTTAGTTGGGACAAAATATCTTTTAGTTGAATTTCAGTATGACTCACTTGCAGCAAGTAAAAAGAACAAAAATAATCTTATAACTAAGAATTTCACTTCCCTGTGGTAAAAAGAATACAGCCAGTGCTCCGTCGTAATGCCTGCGTTTTTAGTGCTCTCAACACTCCATGAGCATCCGGCTTGATCGGTTTATACTCTTTCGTTTAATTTGGTTTAATATACCTAACGTATAATAGTTATTTATACACCAACTGAGGTAACACGTGATTTATAATAATATTTTATTTAATTTTGACGAAATAGTACTAATAATAGCTGTTATGTAAAGGGTTTTCCAATAAGAGGTGTTATTTTGATATTCAAAGAAAAGTGCCATTTTTTAATATAAATGATCGGATGTTTATTTCATTATAAAGAGGAAGGTATGCCGTTAATAGTGGAAAATAACATCAGGCAAATGACCACCACGACCACGCTTACAGGACAATATCCTTTTCATGAAATTTTCCATAACCAAATCGCAAAGTGGCTGCCCTATGTCCTCGATAGCCTCACGAATTCCATCTTTGAGGTCTTGAATCGACGCTGGGCTGTTGGCGTAGACCTTCTCTTTCACGTGGCCCCAAAGAAAGAAGTCGCAAGGTGTTAAATCACAAGATCTCGGTGGCCAATTGTGATCACCTCTTCGAGAGATAACACGGTCCGGAAACTTTTTCCGTAAAAGATCAATGGTTTCGTTGCTTGTGTGGCACGTAGCGCCGTCTTGTTGAAAGTAAACGTTGTCCAGATCAATACCATCCAATTCCGGCCATAAAAAATCGTTAATCATCTCTCGATAGCGCAATCCAGTCACCGTAACTGTTGCTCCAGCCTCATTTTCGAAAAAGTAAGGTCCAATGACTCCGCCGGACCATAAACCGCACCAAACAGTCACACGTTGAGGATAGAGGGACTTTTCAACAATAACTCTTGGATTTTCTGAGCCCCAGATCCGACAATTTTGCTTGTTGACGAAGCCACCGAGGTGGAAATGGGCCTCATCACTCAAGATGATTTTTCGATGGAATTCTGGATCATTTTCATGCATTTCAACGACCCAATCAGCAAAGACACGACGTTGTTGATGATCGGCCGGCTTGAGTTCTTGTGTTAACTGGACTTTATAAGCCTTAAGACCCAAATCTTTATGCAAAATACGTGTAATGACGTTTGTGGAATGGCTAACTCCAAAGAACGACGAGGAATGGACAAACCTGGGTTTTCTTTAACACTTTCGGCTACAACAGCAATATTCTCGGCTGTTCTTGAGCGACGTGCACGGGTTTTATTCTTCACATCACTAACTTGTCCCAAGAGCTCGAATTTTTTCACCAATTTCTGTATTGCGGTCCGACAAGGTGCTTCACGGTGACCCAAAAATGTTCGAGTTTTACGAACCGTCTCTGCCAAATTTTAATAATTTCAATGCGTTGTTGAAGCGTGTATCGTTCCATATTTATTAATGGCGTAGTTTCTACTTGTCAAATGTCAAAAAATGATAGCTTCAAAAGTGACATCTACCGAAATAGCTGGGCTATTCAAAATAACACCTCTTATTGGAAAACCCTTTACCTAAGGAGGTACAGGACGTACAGTCAATTTACTTAAAAAGTTTACTCCGCGGTAGGTATCTGTAATTAGTATGCACTATGGAAAGGATCAACTTTTTTCGGGATTGTTTTAAAAATTAATATTTCAACTTGTGATTAAATGACTTTTGGCTTGTTGAAATTATTCTTTTATGTATGTAATTATCAAATCATTACAAAATGATTTATAATTACTATTAAATTTACATAAAATAATTAATTTTTTATTATTAAATATTTAAAAAAAAATAAAAAATTCTGCAGCGTAGCAACTTTAACCGTGTTTGCGCATGCGTCCACTGTATTATATTGTGTTTGTGATTCGTAAGTGTGTGTTTACAGGTGTTTACAAATAAAGCAGATGTGAAATTTATTTAACAAGATTCTTGAAAGCAATAAAAAATGAACGAAGAAAAAAACCGTTATTTTTGGAAAGGTAAACGAGTCACTGAAAAATTTATAACCAACGAATTGCACAGCACAAATCTGGACAAAAAAGAAAGTTCGAGTGTCTAAGTCAAAAATAATCATCACTAACCTTCTGAATTATTTGAAAAATTTAAAAACTACAATTTTATAAAATGTTTAATTATTTTTGCAATAATAAAAAAATTGGGCAATAATTTATTTATTACGAATTATTATTTAATTTTGTTATATCTTATAATATATAATAAAAGTTTTTTAAAAACTTTAACATTTATTTTTTGAAATACGATCTCCTTAAATTTTGAATTTCCTTCTCAATCCGCCGTTGCGCCGTTGCCGTCAACATAAACCACATTAACTATGGCTGACTGCTTTTTAAAAATTAGTGTTTTTTAAGGTTAATTATTTTTATAAATAAGAATCCTTGACATAATTCTTTTTTTTCAATAATTTTGAAATTTTTTTTATGCACATGTAGTTTTTCAGAGCAGTGTCACCATTTTTTCATAGCTAACAGTATTGATATAATAGGTAAAAGTAAATTAAATGCTTCTGAAGTATATGGTAGTACCAAAGAATATAAAGTGTAGTACTTATGTATAAACTTATAAATCTCGGTAATCAGCATAGTGACCATTTGAATGACAAATTAATAGCAAAAAGAGATAAACCAGCCAAAGATAGTTCCAAAAATACTCTGATAAAGCAGATACAATTAGAACGAGCACTACCAGTACCAGTGTTAGACTTCATCGTGAAAACGTCAAAACAACACGCGAAAGCTATTTGTCTGGTTAAGACATGGTTGTCAGATTTCTTATAAACAAATATGGGACAATACAAAAAAGCAAATAAAATTTCAGGAATACCCTTGATTGGACTCCAAAGACAATGGGTGGACCTCGGGCTCTGAAACAAGCATGTAAGGAGGAATCTACATAGGGGTACCCCTTAGGCTCCGAAGAGAAATACAGAGCATTTCGGCGTTCCGGCAAGTATAACACGAGACACTAAAAACGAATGTCAACTACGGAACAATCCCGTATACAGGGTGTATTATTTCAGATGAAGAATATTAGCACCACTCGATTCTTTTTAAAAAATTGAGCAAAACGTGTTATAAAAATGTAGCATATTTTTCGAATTAAAGGTCATTTGAAATTTTTAATACTTGCAACGCTGTATGAAAATTGTAAGTAGAGCAAGAATAGGTCATAAGTTTATTAACGTGGTTACTTTAGTAACATTTTTGCAGGTCGTTATTATTAATTTTTCTAGGCCGTCTAATAAATAAGAAAATATTGCAATATCTTTTACAAATAAGTAAAGCAAAGCAGTTGCATTATGTAAAAGCCATTTTATCAAAAATCGCTAGTAAATAGGAGAAAGATATGATTGATTTATGTTTTTTGGTATCTAAACTATGGTTGGTTACTTCTATTTAATAATTCTGGGCAATCATAAGCAAATTATAAAAAACTATACGACTCTTAATATTTCCACAACCGAACAGTTAACAACAAATTGGTACTAGAGTTTGTTGCATAATTTTTGACGCAGAATCGAGTAGCGTTGATATTCGCTACCTGAAATAATACATCCTGTATACAGGGTGTTTTGAAAATAAGTGTTAATACTTAGAAGGGGCATTCCTCGACAATAATTAAGCCTTTTCTGTCATATAACTTTTTTTTCTAACGTGCACCACTTACGAGGTACGGGGTGTCAAAGTTTCATTTAAAATTTCTTGATTTCTCAATATTTCAAGAACAAAATGAGATATCGGGATGGAATTTTCTACATGTTTGTCACTGTAAAGTATTTACTATGTTACGTAGTTTTGTTTTGATATCCTTATCTGAGGCGGAGCCCCCTACGCTAAAAAAATGTTACGTCACTGGAAGATTTTCTACTTTCAAAATCAGCAATTTATTTGAAACAAAGAGCTGCTCTTGATTATTTTCCGTAGAAAGCGTCGTTTTCTAGCAAAATCAAATTTTTCAAAGCTTTTCAAGTTCAACGGCCTATGGCAAGGTTATACACCATTTCAGAAATAGGATATAATTATTTGCATTGCATTCCTCAACAGAAATTAAGTCTTGTCATATAACTTTTGTCCCTAAAGTGTACCATTGACTTTTTAAGAGCGTTCGCTAGGTAACTCCGAGGGGTTGAAATTTTTGGGGTGTAAAGGGCGAGGTACTGTTTGGGACAGAAATGGGTGGTTACAAATAAACCTGTGTGGGGTATAAGGGGTGTAAACAACCTCGAGGGCATCAGGCCAGCGGGCCCATCGGGGTCAGTTTTCGGCACAGATAATAGAAAAGGTTTTCGGAAAGCTTCCGCCGAGTCAGCTTGTAGTTTTAATTGCGACTTTATTTTGGCTACGGAGTACAGACGGTATTTTGCACCTTACTATTATGCTTAGTT
>VTPC01090436.1:299571-316500 GCA_011009095.1 Ignelater luminosus | reverse complement strand
TGTAATTAGTATGCACTATGGAAAGGATAAACTTTTTTCGGGATTGTTTTAAAAATTAATATTTCAACTTGTGATTAAATGACTTTTGGCTTGTTGAAATTATTCTTTTATGTATGTAATTATCAAATCATTACAAAATGATTTATAATTACTATTAAATTTACATAAAATAATTAATTTTTTATTATTAAATATTTAAAAAAAAATAAATAATTCTGCAGCGTAGCAACTTTAACCGTGTTTGCGCATGCGTCCACTGTATTATATTGTGTTTGTGATTCCTAAGTGTGTGTTTACAGGTGTTTACAAATAAAGCAGATGTGAAATTTATTTAACAAGATTCTTGAAAGTAATAAAAAATGAACGAAGAAACAAACCGTTATTTTTGGAAAGGTAAACGAGTCACTGAAAAATTTATAACCAACGAATTGCACAGCACAAATCTGGACAAAAAAGAAAGTTCGAGTGTCTAAGTCAAAAATAATTATCACTAACCTACTGAATTATTTGAAAAATTTAAAAACTACAATTTTATAAAATGTTTAATTATTTTTGCAATATTAAAAAAATTGGGCAATAATTTATTTATTACGAATTATTATTTAATTTTGTTATACCTTATAATATATAATAAAAGTTTTTTAAAAACTTTAACATTTATTTTTTGAAATACGATCTCCTTGAATTTTGAATTTCCTTCTCAATCCGCCGTTGCGACGTTGCCGTCAACATAAACCACATTAACTATGGCTGACTGTTTTTTAAAAATTAGTGTTTTTTAAGGTTAATTATTTTTATAAATAAGAATCCTTGACATAATTCTTTTTCTCAATAATTTTGAAATTTTTTTTATGCACATGTAGTTTTCCAGAGCAGTGTCACCATTTTTTCATAGCTAACAGTATTGATATAATAGGTGCGCGTGGAGTCTGATATGCTGTTATAATGTTAAATTGGCTATTTTTAATATTTTTTTATAAAAAAACTCAAAATTTCATGGTGTTTTCATCATTTTCACTAAGGTCATCAATTAGTAGTCTATGACAGTCATGTTTACTTATAGCTGATGCGACAACTGCTTGTTTGTAATGTATTTTCTATTGCTAGAAGTGATTAAAATCCTGAGTGATTTAAAAATATTAATTCACTATCAAATGAGTAGTTACTTGTTGTGGAGTTAATAATGACAGTTTAAAACGTCAAAATTGAATAAAAGTAAATTAAATGCTTCTGAAGTATATGGTAGTACTAAAGAATATAAAGTGTAGTACTTATGTATAAACTTATAAATCTCGGTAATCAGCATAGTGAGCATTTGAATGACAAATCAATAGCAAAAAGAGATAAACCAGCCAAAGATAGTTCCAAAAATACTCTGATAAAGCAGATACAATTAGAACGAGCACTATCAGTACCAGTGTTAGACTTCATCGTGAAAACGTCAAAACAACACGCGAAAGTTATTTGTCTGGTTAAGACATGGTTGTCAGATTTCTTATCAACAAATACAGGACAATACAAAAAAGCAAATAAAATTTCAGGAATACCCTCTATTGGACTCCAAAGACAATGGGTGGACCTCGGGCTCTGAAACAAGCATGTAAGGAGAAATCTACATAGGGGTACCCCTTAGGCTCCGAAGAGAAATACAGAACATTTCGGCGTTCCGGCAAGTATAACACTAGACACTAAAAACGAATGTCAACTACGGGACAATCCCGTATACAGGGTGTATTATTTCATATGGAGAATATTAGCACCACTCGATTCTCTTTAAAAAATTGAGCAAAAAGTGTTATAAAAATCTTCGTCTTCATAGCATATTTTTCGAAATAAAGGTCATTTGAAATTTTTAATACTTGCAACGCTGTATGAAAATTGTAAGTAGAACAAGAATAGGTCATAAGTTTATTAACGTGGTTACCTTAGTAACATTTTTGCAGGTCGTTATTATTAATTTTTCTAGGCCGTCTAATAAATAAGAAAGTATTACAATATCTTCTACAAACAAGTAAAGCAAAGCAGTTGCATTATGTAAAAGCCATTTTATCGACAATCGCTGGTAAATAGGAGAAAGATATGATTGATTTATGTTTTCTGGTATCTAAACTATGGGTGGTTACTTCTATTTAATAATTCTGGGCAATCATAAGCAAATTATAAAAAACTATACGACTGTTAATATTTCCACAACCGTACAGTTAACAACAAATTGGTACTAGAGTTTGTTGCATAATTTTTGACGCAGAATCGAGTAGCGTTGATATTCGCTACCTGAAATAATACACCCTGTATACAGGGTGTTTTGAAAATAAGTGTTAATACTTAGAAGGGGCATTCCTCGACAATAATAAGGCCTTTTCTGTCATATAACTTTTTTTTCTAACGTGCACCACTTTCGAGGTACGGGGTGTCAAAGTTTCATTTAAAATTTCTTGATTTCTCAACATTTCAAGAACAAAATGAGATATCGGGATGGAATTTTCTACATGTTTGTCACTGTAAGGTATTTACTATGTTACGTAGTTTTGTTTTGATATCCTTATCTGAGGCGGAGCCCCCTACGCTAAAAAAATGTTACGTTACTGGAAGATTTTCTACTTTCAAAATCAGCAATTCATTTGAAACAAAGAGCTACTGTTGCTTATTTTCCGTAGAAAGCGTCGTTTTCTAGCAAAATCAAATTTTTCAAAGCTTTTCAAGTTCAACGGCCTATGGCAAGGTTATACGCCATTTCAAAAATGGGATATAATTATTTGCATTGCATTCCTCAACAAAAATTAAGTCTTGTCATATAACTTTTGTCCCTAAAGTGTACCACTGAGTTTTTAACAGGAATGGCCAGAAAAATCTAAAAAATTAATATTCATGTATTAGAGATAACAAGAGCGATGAATATTAAGTTAGTACGGTTAGTACTTAAAGTACTTAGTACATCACCAATGAAATAAAACTGTTTAGTGTTATTTTTTTTAAATTATTATTGTTCCTATTATTTAACATACAAAAATAAAATATGAAAAAAATTATGTAGCAAATGTAGTTAATGTAGTAAATTTAAAGAAAAATCGTGCTGTAGTAAATGTCATTTGCTACGGTAGTAAGAATAACATATACTACTTCCCATCCCTGATTATATCCTAAGTGGCGACCGTAAAATGTCCGTCATCGAACACCCAGCTCATTTATGAAAAAAATTAAATAAAGTAGATATTGCAAGAAAAAAGAAACGTTTAAGATTAGGTTCGAGTTCTTCTACCCGAAAATGCAAATACATTCAGGATGTTCCACTTAAAATTGGGCATATTTCCAGCTAAACTGAAAACCAGATAGTAATATAGTAATTTATATTGAATCAGGCACATGTCAAAATTCCTAAACAAAGTTTTGTTTTGCTAGTTGTTTAATCTTGAATTAAACAGATTATTTTCCATTTTAAAAACTTAATTCCAATTTCATAAAATTAAATCAAATCTAATATTTCAACATAAATTATTTTCAATAACGAAACTTTCTAGGTCATTTACAACATATTAAAAGAAGTGCGTCACATTTCATTGTACAGGAATGTACCAGTCAGCACTTGTAAAACCAAAAGTGCAGAATTGTTATATTTTAGTTGTTACTTGCATATCTGTTATTTTTCTGTGTTACCTAGTTTATGATTTGTTATTAATGTCAGCATGTCAATTTTGTATATAATAAAAAATTTGGAACATAATAAATCAGTATCAAGCATTCACTTGTTTTTTACTCACAAATGTATTGCCGGTAATAAGCCATTACTACTACCTTAATGAGACTGTGAGGCTGCAGTTTTCAGCAATACATAACAAACAATCTTCTACTGAAGTTTGTTCACTAGTTTTAATTTATACCCGAGATATTTATATGGATCTATACTCTTGCTCACCGCTGTATAATTAAGTTCCATTGCAAAATAAACCCAATGCGCATGGCGCATGTTGTCTTCTGACTCTGCGATACTATGTACATTAAAAGGAACAATAGGATAAAATGTACAAAAAGACCAAGTACTAATTATAAACAAAAGTATATAAATCACACAATTTTAAACATCAAAAAATATGAAAACTTTATTATTAACATTTTATATCAAGAAACACTTCACTTAGGCCCTGTAAAATGTTTTTTCAGACCTTTCCAGCATTTATAGTAATCGGGATCCAGTTTTGCACATGTATCTGCACCCCACGTTGTAATAGCAAGTCCAAAACAACTTTCGAACATAAAAGCCTATAATACATATTATACGTAAAAAACAAAACAAATAAGTAATAATTAAACAATCTCAAATACCTGAGTGCCATCAGCAACTCGTGTAGGTCCTAATTTCTCATTACTTGCAGCTTCAAAACATTTGAAGTCAGGGCCATGAGGTGTCATCATGCTATGTAATGAAGCTCCACCTGGTTGGAATCCACCTTTTTTGGCTTCATATTCTCCATATATCAGACCCATAAATTCAGACATGCAGTTACGATGATAATACGGTGGTCTAAAAGTATGTTCTTGAACAGACCAACGTGGTGGAAAAATGACAAAGTCTGCAATTGCTGTCCCTTTTCTATCAGACTGGCAAGTTAAAACAGTAAAGATTGAAGGATCCTACAAAAAACAAGTACCTTGATTGTACGTTTAACAAAGAAAGAAAAAGGAATCTTACACAATGATCGAATGATACGGAATTTATAACCATGAATTTACTCAGATCGTACTTATAGGGAACATAATTCCCATGCCAAGCAACAACATCGAATGGACTATGATCTTGTTCACAATAAAACATCTTGCCCTGATATTTTGTCACGATTTCATATCTTCCTTCAAGATCTTCATAACATGCGACTGGTGTCAAAAAATCTCTTGGGTTTGCAAGACCGTTAGCACCAATAGGTCCTAGATCGGGTAAATTAAAATGTCTACCAAAAACTTCTAGAATATATCCACGACATGGTTCGAGTACTTCGATAGAAAAACGCATTCCTTGTTGAATAACCGCGATTTCATTAGGCTTGACATCGAATTTACCAAACTCGGTTATTATATGCAGAGTTCCCGCTTGCGGTACTAGAAGTAGAAATATATTAATTTTGAATTAATCTCATGATATGAAAAGGGTAATATATTACCTATAAGAAAATCTCCATCGGCATTGCTAAATGCTCTATTTTTCATAGAAGCGCAACATGAGTAAATATGAATAGCCAATCCATTTTTTAGTTTTGGATCTCCAGCACCACATATAGTGTGTATGCTCTCGGCAAAATCTCTGGCTTCATGAGGAAAATCAAAAGCGTTCCAACGTAACTGAAATATTAATATGTAGTTAATAATAATATTTAATATTATGCCCAAACCCCTTTTTTTTCCAAAAACATAATTTTTAAAATGGATATTCTATATTAAATTAAATAAATGAAAAAGAACACGTATTAAGAAATCTATACTATCAACAACAATTGACAGGATGTAGAAAAATCTAATAATTGAAGATATTCTTAAAATTTTCAAGAAATATAATACAATCTATATTCATGTTATGGAGATTATTTTTATGAATACTTACTGGATTTGGATCAGGATTTCTTTCTATCCAATCATGAGATACATATGTACCATTAAAACTTTTGAAAGGTTTATGTCCAACAGACGGTCGAATTCGATACAACCATGACCTGGTATTTTCAGTCCTAGGAGCGGTAAAGGCACTGCCTGAAAGCTGTTCTGCATATAATCCGTATGGGCACTTTTGAGGATTATTTTGTCCCTGAGGCAAAGCGCCAGGACATCTCGGATCTTCTGAACTAAACTCTGAACCAAAACCATTCAAATACTAGAAAGATTATAATTTTATTTGCTTTTGATAAAAAATGTTTCCATCATGTATAACTAAAACAATGTTTCTAAATCTTCTCAAAGATTGAAGGGGTAATCCAAACTCGAGGTAAATGGGGGATATTTCAGAGACTAATACTGCGTTTGGTAAGGTAGGTACTTCTGGCAGCTATTTTTGCTTGGAATTGTCCGATGTTCTTTTCACTATAATAATAATCCGGATCTGCGTTACACGAACAAAAGACGATTTCGAGCAAAAATAGCTGTCAGAGATACTTACTATCTAAAATGCAGTATAGAATAACTAGAAAAAGACTAAATACGCATTGCTGATTTATTTTTTCCTGCTAAGTTTATTGGTGCAATCAAAATGTATATACTATCTTCTGTCGTTTTTGAGTTATTGGCAAAAATTAATTTTTTTTAAATTTTGTTATTTGAACAAAATAGAGAAGCCTGTTTAAGAACTTCTTATAAGGTTTGATGTCTATAAAGTGACTACTCTGGATTTTTGTTTTATATTCAATTGCTTTCGAGATATAACAAAAAAGATAATTATGACAGCAATCATAGTAGGTCTTGGCATATCTGAATTCTTTGTTTTCTCAGCTTTTAGAATGATATATATATAGCGTTCACGATGTTTCTGGGTCGTATATGGCTGTGGAAGAATGACAGTTTGAGTATTGTAAACAGGGCTGTTTATCTATTAACTCGGCTTGTAAAATCTTATTGACGCTTAATGTGCTTTAAGGTTATGATTTTATGACAGTTTAACCTCACGCTGTTGTCTTTTTTTTGTAACTCTGTAAATATAAGGAAAATTTGATTTCTTTTTAACAAAACAAAGTAATCGGTACTAAACATTTATGCAAAATTTTTGATCGTGCAATAGCGCCAAATGCAGCCGCCGGTACGACAGTTTCCAAAAAAAACACTTCCAACTTAACAAAATGAAAGCATGGCCTGTTACGACCCAGAAACATCGTGAACGGAGTATAGAATGATCCATAAAATCTGTGACGTCGATTACCCATAAAAGTAAAAGAAAAGCAATTTGGCATATGCTAGAGGGGAAGAGAACCATCAAACAAGGGATGACGCTAAGTCTTCTCAAATTGTATTAAAATGGAGAAAAAAAATTATTAACAATTAATTTTACCAGAGTTGATTATAAATCTACAAATCTAAAGATTTATAACAACTATGATTGTTTCTAACGATGTTTCAGTGTTGTGGCAATAGTGATCACCCTCATACTAGTTTTCAAAACTTTCAGTAGAGGTCATGGCGATCGCGGTTTTTTCCGATATAGACATAGGAGTTTTTTGTCCTTCTCTTTCGTTGACGACCGATGTTACATATTTTGTGGATCATGGGTTATGATTTGTTATATTATTTTATTCTAAATAATAACGAAAAATAATGTTATCGCAAACCGTTTTTTACAAAAATGGTAACTTTATCGCTATGGCAACAACCAATGAGATCGCTGGCTGTTATGTTAACGTTATCGTATATTTAACGTACGTTATGCAATAATTCTCTTTGCAGTGTGTGCAAAATTTAAGAGCGTGCGTCCCTCTTTTCGCGAATGCTCATAAGAAGGCCCCTCTCAGGCTGCAGACCAGACAGCCGCCCCAAAATTTGGTCGCCCGTGTGTGCCGGACCTGTGATGAGGCCCATAACTCGCTAATAATGTAACTTGCATAGTCTAAGCACGCCATGATTTTATTAATAATGTTTTCGTTGTGCATGATATAGTTCAAAAGGTAGTTATTGAATATATAAGCATTTATTACCGAAAAAGGGTAAAACTACAGAAAATGCTCTACCCAGCAACGTTTACTTAGTATCAGTATCTGTTATTAGGCTTAAACTCAATGCCTGCAATACCGGTACCAAATGAACTACAACAATAGTTGCCGCCAACTGTCCAGAAAGTCTATGATGCAAATGATAACTGGTCCTCGACACAAACAATGTTGTCACAATGTACTAGTCATGCCTTGCATTCAAAAGTAAGCATCAGTAATTAGCAGTTCTCTCGATAAAAAGTTCCTGGACGATTGGCAGCATAGGTCGATTTCTGTAAACGCAAAAGCGACACTTTTAAAAGCGCTTTTTCGCCGACGACATAAGCCTGATTAATCCTCCTAAATACAAACTTGGCTAAATTTGATTTCGTTTTATTGCTTGTTCGGTATTTATATACTTTGACTTTTTGGCTTGTCTGCCTGACAGAGATCACTGAATTGACAGAAACTATCTTGATATTTATAGTCTATAGTTCATATTCAACAACTTTTATATACAAAAGAATGGTTTCCTCCGCATTAATTCACCAAGAAGATCACAAAAACGGTTTTTGATATTCTGTGTTAAATTACCTAAAACATCTTTCTTGGTCATTTTCTCATATTTTGTTCTTGGAAGAGATATGAAACTTTAAGAAAATCTGAATATCTTCGTTATTAGTAGATATCTAATAAGCTGCCGATCTTTGCTAGAAAACAGAACTTTTAATAAATTGGCCTTCAGAGTAGGCAGTTTTTTTTTCTAATTTAAGCCACTTCATATATCTTGCGGTTTACAAAAACCCTTTAGCAAAGGTTATAGTACCAACTAATCAGATTTTATTTGAACCGGTTCAACTGCACGGAAACGATTATATTAGAACAATCGTTTCTATGCAGTTGAACCTCTATTATAATATACAAGGGGTGGCCTAATGTTCACATCACCGGTATAATCACCGAAAAAGTTTTGAATGTACCCAGTCAATAAGCTGGGAAAAAAGGCCGAATAAAAAAAAACACTCAGCTCGAATTTGAAAAAACATTTTTGCAATAAGCTCTATATGACACCAACGTCATTTATGACTATTGAGACTTTCCCCCCGCCCTCCTTCTGCCCAAATCGCAAAATCAACCCTTTTAACCACCCCCTTTCTGGAGATTTTTTTTTATTTGTAAAAATGTGTGAATGTTAGCTCAAAAATGGCTTCTAGAAGGATTTTTGGGTCACTGATCACGAATCCAGCATTAGTTTTCCAGAAAAGTGAACCTGGCCGTGGAAAAACGGAAAATTTGGCCTAATTTCTGGAAACATTTTTCTGGTTCGTGAAAATTTTGAATTTTAACTCGAAAATGGGTCCTAAGAGGTTTTTTGGTCCCTGATTACGAATCCGATATTAGTTTTTCGGAAAAACCACCCTGGCCCTAGAAAATCGGAAAATTTTGCACAATTCCGGAAAAAATTTTGGAATTTCAGCTCGAAAATGGGTTCTAGATAGTTTTTTGGGTCGCTAATCACGAATCCGTTATTGGTTTTCCGGAAAAGTAAACCTGGCCGTAGAAAATCGGAAAATTTGGCCTAATTTCTGGAAAAAGTTTTCTTGTTCGTGAAAATTTTGAATTTTAACTTGAAGATGGGTCCTAGGGGTTCTTTTTGGTTGCCGATCACGAATCTGATATTAGTATTTAGGAAAAACCACCCTGACCGTGAAAAATCGGAAAATCTGGCACAATTTCTGAAAAAAATTTGGAATTTCAGCTCGAAACTGAGTTCTAAATAATTTTTTGGGTCGCTGATCACGAATCCGTTATTAGTTTAAAATTAAAAAAATTTATTATTTTCTTTATTTTTCTCATGTTTAAGCGCTCTTAGGTGGGAGTTCATCTCGCTTTCGATGTAATCAACATGTTTGAAACCAGTTTTTACATCTAGAACAAAACTTTTTTAAAATTTTCTAATCTTCCACGACCAGGTTGTTTTTCCGAAAAACTAATATCGGATTTGAGATCAGCAACCAAAAAAAAACCTCCTAGAACCCATTTTCGGGTTAAAATTCAAAATTTTCACGAGCAAGAAAAATTTTTCCAGAAATTAGGCCAAATTTTCCGTTTTTCCACGGCCAGATTTACTTTCCCGGAAAACTAATGCCGGATTCGTGATCAACTTCCTAAACAACTATCTAGAACCCATTTTCGAGTTGAAATTTCAAAATTTTTTCAGAGATTGTGCCAAGTTTTCCGACTTTCCACGGTCAGGGTGGTTTTCCCGGAAAACTAATATCAGATTCATGATCAGCGACCAAAAAAAAAGGAAAGATTCCTTCAAGTTGGTAGCATAGACACAAAATGTGAACTTACTGATCACTCATCTTTATCTGTTTATCAAGGTAATTATAAGCTTAGATTTTAATCGAGGTTCAACACCATGAAGACGATTATTGTTTCTATGTAGTAGAACCCCGCTTGAGATTTGAGACAAACCCTTTATATTCTTCAAAAAATGACATTAACAAGTGTATCTACATTCTACCCATTAAGATATCAAAAACAATGATAAGGCACTCTAGGATGTAGCAACTAAGTTCAGATTTCATTAGAGATTCAACTGCATAAAAAAAATTGTTACAAAGAAAGTTTCCTATTCCTGATGAAAAGCTTCTTTAAATCTAAGCAAGTATAGCTATAGAAGAAAAAAGACAAAATCGGTTGCCACAATAGTTAGAGAGGGTTTAAATTTAAAAAAGTAGAAACTGGTCCCGTGTCTCTAAATTTGGAATTTTAACTTTGTTAGTAATCTACTTGAAAAATTCTATCAAGTATTTTTATTGAAACAATCCTACTAATTTTTATACACCCGCCACTAATAAACGAATACGTCCATATTGCAGAACCATTGTGGGTCATGCTAAGATATATTGTATGCTCCTTCTTACCTTCTACATAGGGGAAAATCATCAATCAAGAGATGAAGTCCAATTTCGTCAAAATAGCGGAAGAAAGGTGATCATCAGCTACAACCAACGTTGCCAAAACTGGCTAAAAATATCCAAATCTGAAGATTTATAACATTTATTGATGATTATGGTTTCTGACGGTTTGTTCTACTATTGTAGTATACTCTGTCCATTGAATAATAAGCTTTTCAAATTCTAGTTACTTAACATAACAGCGAAAAATACACCAAAATTAGGCGGGGAAAAATATAGCCTGTAAGACTTTTTATGTTGGTAGTTCTGATACATGTGCGTGTCTTTTCATGATATTAGTCAATTCAGTGGAAGTTTTTGGTGGTTTCCACTAGATGTCAGAGCAAAACCTCTTAACCCAAAGCTAGTTGATTGTGAGACAAAGTACCGACACTATCAATATATGCCATGAAAAATTATGATACTTCCATTCATTACCGACATGCGGTTTGGTATCGCCGCCGACGGTGAAAATATGCGACATACATAATCACATTTTTTTTTAAATCACTGACACCAACAAATAAACGTTTCCGTGATTCCTATTCATAAAAGAAATAAATAAAAAAATACTGTCCGATGCAGGGATTTGAACCTACGCTATGTCGTACGGTCGGTTGTAATACAAGGATGTTAACCACTGGGCTACAAAGAAAAATAAAATAATTTGTAGAGGGTGAACTCTCCCCTGCTTAAAAGTACCTAAAGCTGCTAGATGTGTTGCATAACCACTACATTTTATTCCGTTTTAGGGCTGCGCATTATATAAGTCCCAAGCTGTACAGTTTCTGTGCAAATAAGATAAGCCATGCTGTCAAAAGTATCAGTTTTACAAAACAACGATTAACATGAAATATGTAGCGTCCTTATTTGTAATCTCTTGTTAATTAGTGTTAGGCCACGGATGTCAATTTAGGAATTCTAACACGAAATTGTGTGATGATCTTAAATCAAGTACATTTTAAAGATATTTTCTTAATTGACAATGTTGTACTTGACGTTAAGCTATGGTAATAAATTTCCAGCAACCTTTTAATTGGTCATTTTCACAACTTGGGTAAAGAAAAGCAGTTTCACGCATGCCTTAAGTAAGTAAGTGATTGTTATAAATGAATCACAACTTACCTGACCGAGTGTTTGTTTGGAAACCAAACATGACACCAAGCTAGCTATAAAGTCACGCGCATAGGGACAATTGCTAGTCATGGCAACTCTGTTGCAAGACAAGATTATTCTAAAACTATTTGTCAGGATTGTATACAACAAAGTGGAAATGTCCAACTTCCATGGTCAAGTCTCATACAAAAAAATCGTCAACAGCATAGACCGGATGTAAAATCAAATAAGGCACCATACAGACTTCAATATTAAATTTTTAATGTCCAATTATTTGCTCCCCTAATTATTTTAAAACAAAAATGTACAGAGGTTTTTTGTAGAGAAAAGAATACTGCATTTGTACGTCATTGGTTTTTATTTTCCATTTTTTAAGACTGATAAATCAATGAATTAAAATGTCTAGTTTTGCAAAAAATCAGATATGCATTGGAATCATTTTAATAAAAAAGTCTTGTGAAAGTTAATAATTTTTCAGTTTTAGAAAATTAAAAATAAAAGGCAACGACATGTACACTGCCCCAAAGAAGAGAATGGACAGAGCTAAGTGCCAGTTGCGTATGCATCCCATTCTACGTCACCATTACTTTCAAGCAGGCGCGCTGCAGAGAGCCTGCCTTGCCATTAAAGTAATGGCAATGTTGTAGAATGGGTTGCCTGTATAACTGTAAATACCTTAGAACTGGTTATAGCCCTGTCCATTCTGTTTGATTGGGGCAGTATACGTATACAGATGCAGTATTTTTTTTTCTCTACAAAAAAACTATTTCTAGTTTTGTGTGATGTGTTATCCGATTCTACACTTGGTGTGTATTTGAGAAGAAATTCGTATTTTCCCGTTTCTTTGGTTTTATGGCTATAGGGGTGATGTACAGAATAAAAAGAAAACGAGAATTTTCAGAAATTAAAGCCCATCGGGTGATACAGACTTAAATGTTGATTCAGATTAGACTGTTTACTGTTTAATTTACACTTAATGAACTGCAAAAATTAATCTAAATATGTAGTATTTGTAAAATAAATCAAGAATCTTTAGCTAATAAGATATTACAAGCAAGGCTCATATCCTTTACTTATATTTATTATATTTAATATAACTTCTTTCTTGTTAGGAATATTCTTCTCTTTTTCACAGTTTGTTTATTTACAGAGGCAATGTTTCAAGGATTTCCATTTAGTGTATAAATAAATTTTTCAGCTTTAAACTAGGTATAAAATAAATAATATTCTACTTCCAAACTTATTAATAAGCCTAAATACGAATCCAATTGATGGCATACTCACGAGTTATGTAATTTTTACATTCTCAATTGGCTCAGCAGCCCCACCAGCCCCACTGAAAACTACCAAGTCAACAAGATAAAAAAACTGCCTGTACTAAAATCTTGCCATCCCTTCTAATATTTTAAACTGGAACAGCGTCGAATAAAAAGTTGAAAAAACAAGTGCGCCTCTCGTGAAACGAAAGCAAAACTGTAAAACTGTGTTGATAGCACTCACAACAATCACAGCACAAAAATTGCAATTTATTTTTTAATCATATTTATGTAGACCCTCGAAATAGCAAAAATAGTACTATATAGCAACAAAATGTGCAATCCCGTTCTAATAAATTGCTGTTGCAAGTTCAGAGAATTGTTTGTGATGTCAACTAGTCCGCCGCGCAGGCCTTGATTGCAATATTGTCCCGAAATTGATTATTATACCCCTACATTAAACTATACAGATTGCAACAAAACATTTTCGCTGCTATTTCAGTGTTAGAATTGTTATTAGAGGTATATAAAATACTGTTCGGTAGAGGAATAATAAGTTTATACTAGAATGAATCCAGCACGACCCTATTAGTTTCAAGCAACGCGCCACTGTTTAACCGGTATCGGATCAATCTTTCATTAGGCATTAGTTTATAATTTCATACCAGCTTTAAAAAATAAGAATGCCGTTATATCGGTATTGAAATCCTGATCGATGCTGCAATCCTTACTTCCTACTAAATAACAGAAATAAGAAAGTGGTATAATAAGCTTAGAATCAGTTCCAAAATGTATATAATAAGTTTTTTATAAATATTTAAAATCGTTTAAATGTTAATAAATTAATCCATAAAGTATGAAATCAGCCATAAAAGAAACAAAACTACATTCTCGAAAATTTGCTAGTCATGCTAATGCCGCAACACTATGCTACATTTACCGCTATTTGAAGAACTGCATAGTTTTTGTATCTGGTTTTTTTAAATCTTTTGCTCTACAAAACAATCTTACATCGTGAAACGATCAAGTTAAAGAATCTAATAATATAATAATGAATGAATATTTTTATGCATGTATTTCTCTCATTATTGCTCTCACTCCGCCTATTTAAAAAAAACAGCAATTACACAGTTTAGATTGCATAATAACATCTAATTCTTGCTAATTTGATTACTATGTAACAAAAAGAAAAGTCAACAAAAATTTAGCATTATGCATCTCAAACTATTAAAATTACGATTTTTACGCTAGAAATAATAACTTGTACAGATTGTGCAAATATAAATGGTATAGTACGATTATATGTTTAAGCTTATAAGTTATGAAACAACACTAACAGTATACGTACAAAGATTTTTAATAGAAAATCTCCCCCCAAACAAGATTTTTCTAATTTTAAGAAATTACCTAGATATATGCAATTTAGAAAGGTTAACATGTCCATTTTGGGAAATAATGCAAAGGTTTAAAAATCGTTTGGTAAATTCAAAAATTAAATAAAAATAAGGTACTTACCTTATATTCACTCATGTTGGAATACGATATAAAACAATTAAAAGATCAGAATGTCTCCATTACTTAATACTGCTTTATATATAAGCGAGTATGTAAATGATAACTTGTTTACTCTAACACGAGGTACTTTATTATGCACAAAATATAAAAAATATCTATAATACACGTTGTAAACAGGTTTATTCAAGGAAATTTGGATCTTTATTAAGATTCCGTCTATTATAGAAAAATCACCTGATTGTTTCTGACCATACCTATTGAAAATCCACTTTCTCAAATCTCAAAAAATTGAACAGTGTGAATGAATTTAAGAGCGCCTGGCTAGAAAGGCTAACCAATATACCTCTTATTGACACTATTTCATTTATAACAGCTACATAATATACTCCTGTTTACTGCATTTTTATCTTTAGTCATCATCATGTG
The DNA here is from genome assembly GCA_011009095.1 of Ignelater luminosus. Lineage (NCBI taxonomy): Eukaryota > Metazoa > Arthropoda > Insecta > Coleoptera > Elateridae > Ignelater > Ignelater luminosus. The sequence goes on along the minus strand of VTPC01090436.1, from coordinate 301,566 downwards.
TGATTGAAAACAATTACAATAGAAATCAAATAAACTGTAAAAGTGAAGTTATTTTTTACATAAAATGCCCTTGAACAATAATCACTGAAAGCGATAACAGCTTGATGTTTACTAATTATTAGCGAATCTCTAAATCAGAACAGTAACTACGCTAAATAAAACTTGAAATACTCAAATTATTTTAGATAAGGAATCACATTGTGACATCGCTACCGGAATCTTGTATTTACAATTAGTTTTGGCTAATTATTATCCTAACCATTTTAATGAGAAATTCGAGAGAAATACTTAAAACATCTAACTACGGAAATGAAATCACGTATCTTGTTAACACATCTATCCTAAACATATTTTTGAAATTTTTTCAAAACTTTGAATTAAAGCTTTCAAATTTCCACCACGAAGATTCGGAATTGTATTATTTAGGAATCTAGTTCATGATGTCCCCAACCCAAAGAGGCAGCCAAACTTCCTAACCACATTTCAAGTATTTTTCAACGAGGAACGAATAAAAAGGATAACAACATTCCTAATCATTGAGATGCAACCCATTATACACCACAGCTCACTTCAACTTCTTTTTTTTCATTTTACGTTATCATGAAAACAGATCTCATTTGTTTTCTGTTTTGTATTTTGACATGATTTAATTTCGAGGTTAATATCTTTCAATCAACATGCGCCTTCAGCTCAGATATAACTTATGGTCAGTTACAGTGAAATTTGAAACACATCAGACACGGACTAATTTGTTTTATTAACTGGCTAGCAAATACTAAATCCCAACATTCAGAATAAAATATTCGCAATAGGGGGTGTATGATACACGATCGTGTCCAGGAACAGTCTTCATGATCGCGCGCTTTCATCAGCAAATCAGAATCTTTAGATCTCAATTGTTTTAGTTAATTTATTGTAGTTCATTCTTATTGGACAAACAAACCATCTAAGTCGATGCTCTTCTCTTAGCTTATTTTATTAAATGCTTTAGTCTGTTTTATTTCTGTAGTTTTAAATCTGTAAAGTACACTACGTAAGTACCGCATTTCCATTGTGTGTGTACTTCTGATGTGTTGGTCTGGTAACACCTACGATTCGCATCCGTAAAACAGCCTTGGTGTAAAGAATCAGATGGAGGCAGCACTTTAAAGAAAAGGTTGGGACATAGCTTAACTGCAAACTCCTGGTATAAAAATAAGAAGATTTAACCCAACTTACCTATATCCAAAATCGTCTCGTTAAGTCTGTACAAGGCGTGTTTTTTGAAAGAAAAATTAATTTTGCGTATAAAAATAGTAGACTTTAATCGATTTTTATAATGTTTGGTATGGCATGTTTTGTGACTATAAGTCGCGTTTCGAGATGATTTTGGTCTTCATCAGTAAGTTGTAAGTGTATTAAACAAAAATGTAGCAATACAAATTTAATTTTTACTGCCTAGGCCGAGAACTTTCAATTTTTTTTCTAAACAAAAAATGTTTCTAAAGAAAATCTTTTGGGAAAAAAAATTGAAAGAATATGACAATAGAATATCTGAACTCATAAAATACATAGAAAATAAAAAAAAGTTTGTATTTACAAAAACTATTAACAAAAGACTGGGAAGTATCAGTAATTTTACCAATCTAAAAAGTTTTGCGATAATTACAAAAGAATTCCACTAATTAGTATGCCAACTAAATTATATCAAAGGATCCTTGAGAACAGATTAACAACGATAATCGAAAATAAACTAACTGAAACACAATTTAGATTCAGTCCTGCCAGATGTACACAAGATACTAAAACAATTCATAGAAAGGGCTATTGAACACAATAAAACGTTTGAGTGCTTTACAGATATCTCAAAGCATTTGATACAGATATATATATACAATGCAGATTAGTAGTGTAAAAAGCATATACAATTGATTTGAAACATAAGAACAAAAAACAGGAACTGCAATGGGAATTCATTCATTCATTCAGTTTAAACTCATAGCAGTCATGGCTATC
>VTPC01090436.1:274327-294571 GCA_011009095.1 Ignelater luminosus | reverse complement strand
TTTTTCAAAATAGTCCCAGGCAACAGAATTTCTAAACTTAGTAGACTTTCTACATGTACCATCTTGTCTCTGATATTTCAAACTAATGCAGATTTTCAGACAACATTTTGGTTTTCAGTACCTTCACCAGGTTCATTTTTTCTTATGGGCATAAACTGGATTGTACCATGGTTCTGTAGAGAGTTTTAAGCGTATTCCAGTAATGTAATACATCAGTTACCTTACATCATTCAAACTCAATATGCTAACAAAAATACTAAACAATAGTATGCCATGAAGTAAATTGGAAATTTTGCACTTTTTGAAAACGAAAAATCAGAATAAGCCGAGAACAGGTGGACCAATTTTGACCAGACTTGAAGGATAAGTGAAACATTATGTTCTTCGACTACGCTATGCACGCAGAGCAAACGTGATTGGGATCCTATGAAGAATGTCTCACCCCAACTAGTTTCAAATTTGAGCCCATAAGCGTCCGTGAGGGAAATCGGAGTAGGGATCTTGCGAAGATATCGAAACGGCATTAGACTGAATGTCTTCACCTGCATCTGATCCAGCTCGAACTAATTTCGCATTTCTTTCAGAAACCCAGAAGCCCCCCCCAAAAAACCGTTCGGGGAATCTGCGAATTTTGCAACCCCCACCAAAACCGTCCGGATAGTCTTATCAACATAATATTCGAGACTTATGTTCTGGAAGTGCTTATGTACCTACTCAAAAAAAACCGACTCGTTTCTATTAACTCCGCACTTTTCTCCATAGCTCGTCGAGATGTCCACTTAAAAAGTTTGTAACTGGGCTAATTATGGAATGTTTTATAAACTAAAGAGCATCATCAGAGCAACAAGTTAATATGGATAACAGTGACTGTCCCCCGTTTCTGGTGTCGATTAGAACAAAAAACGTAATTTGCCTTTCTTTGCATCTTTCTGGGGCAGTTATCCGAGTTCCTATGAACACGTGGTTATAACGCTTTCTAGGTCGTCTTCTAGGTCGATAACAGTGGAAATACGACCCTTTGAGCTACAGAGATGAATCCTTGTACTTTAGTAGTCTATACATGATTCTGTAAACCAATTTCGCATCTTTCCAAAAAAAACCCTTAAAACCTATAAGGGAGGTGCCATTTCCCTTCCATTCCTTCTAGCGCCGCACGGTGATCAATTTTGAATAATTAGCTAGACAAAATGTAGAAAATGGAATTTCTCATTTCGAAAAAATAATAGTGTACGTAGCAAGTTAAAGAGTCAATCGTTAATATAGTGTAGATTTAACAGGTCTGGGCTGGTCCAATTTGTTGCGACCAACGTTAAAAGTAGAAGTATTGTATTAACGCACCTATGCTATTGCAAAGTGTTGTGTCGATGAGCAGTCTTTTGTTTATGTTAATAAAGTTTTGCATATTTATAGTATTAGTTTGTTGTTGTAAGTGTAATAAGAACCATTTCTAGTAAGGAAATAACTTTATAACATAGCATAATACTTAAAGTTTACCGGATAGTACATAAATGGGCTTGCGGTAGTTAAACAAAAAAAGTTTCAAAACGTTTCACGACAAATTTTATTCAGTTTTGTAGGTTTGAGCTTCTACTTTAAAATCTATAATAAATCTTCACTTAGTTTTACCAATAATTTCTTCTGTTTTGATTTATTGAATGAATCAGAAACGGGGCTCCTTATAGACGTGATGGTACAAGGAAAGGAAAACACGAACGACGCAAACGCGGAAAGACGTTTCCTTGAAGATGTAGAAAAGGTATTAAAAATTATGCGCATAGACAAAATTTTCGGTGTAAGTTCCTCCACAATATTAGACACAATATCAAGTGGATATGCTATAAATACGACAAAGTTTAAAAAGTACACGATAAAAACTGCAAAACTCTATATAAAGCTATATCCCTGGTATCCTATGCCAGTAAGCCTCCACAAGATATTAATACACGGACCAAATGTGTTGGGCCATTTTATGTGTCCAATTGGACAGTTGTCCGAAGATGCTTTCCTGGTTCGCTATAAAGAGTTTCGGAAGTTTCGTGAACATCACGCCCGGAAGATGTCAAAGTGTAATTAACATCTTTTGCATTTGCTCTTGATATCTTCAGATCATCTAATTGCCAGCATTCGAACGCTATCAAAAAGAAAACGTGGAAGTTTGTCAGAAGAGGTCAGATCTCTCCTTCAGATCCCTGACAAAGCAGTACACTCTGTAGAAGACTCTGACGAAGACCAGGAGAAAGAAGACTTTAAAAGGATAAAGAATATCCATTCATTTATTTATTTGTTTATTGTGTACTATACTTAATAAAATATAATTTTTTATTTTTGGTGAATATATGTGAAGTGTGATATGACCTTTTTTCGAGAAAGCACTCCGTGCACTTAGCTGAAAATAGGATCTGATAGTATAATGTAGAAAAGTTGGTGCCCATAGGCGTGCGGTCGGGTGATCGATAGAGGCGTTGCGGGGAGATATCTCGTGCTCTCGAATATTTTATTCTTATGGTCAGGGCTATACCAAGAGTTATCGAGGTATAGCACGTGTTTTACGAGGCGATATGGACCGACTGGCGATTTTTAAGACACCTGAAATAATATACCCTATCAGTTTGTTGGTGTTATTTATTTAAACCCGGTATGTTTTTATTTCAAGTTGAAGGAGGTTGGCTAACTAGCTAAAAATAGATTTCATTGAAATTCACAAATTATGTACACCAATATTAATTATATTTTGGGGTAAATTTTTGAACAGCTAGTTTACAAGTAATCTCAGATTCAAAAGTTGCAGTTTTATGCATAACTCATATGGCGATTACACTATGAAACTGCATTAAAATGATCTCAAAGGTGTATGATACAAGAGAACTAAGGAAAATCATTCATATTACACACATAGATATATCAAAAATTACCTGACAGGGATTCAAAAAACTTGACCATGTTGTTTGTGAGAAATTATACAAAAAGTTCAATCATATGATTCTTTTTTCAACTGAACCTGTGAATGTGCTACAAAATGCAGCAGCATTGCCCAGCTCCACCAATAAGCAGTATTTTTACATGTCATAAATATATGTCATATTGACATAACAAATTTTTAATTTTAAAATAAGTCAAAGATAGCCATAATATAGGGTGACCATATTGCAAAACACTAAATGCTGTACACCTAATTTCATTTAGTTACCATACTCTCTATAGCATGTATACAATAAACAATGCGAGTGGCATCCAATAAATATTAACTTACAGTCACAGGACATGCATTCTGTGATTGTTACTTTTCATTCGTATAGCAAACGTAAACAAAACAAATGTTAATAAACATTTATTGTTATTAATAGTTAAACATTATACAAGAAGAAAACTTATGTGAAATATAAGGTACCTACATAATTAAAAATTACATACAAATATTTAAACAAAAGTAGGTGGCTATATTATCACTCTTATAATCATTCATAATCAGTATTACTATATGTACTTTTCTGCGGAATGTACTTTTTTCAATAAACCACTGTTGTCCTGAATTTTTAATAAAAACTCTTCACAAGATCTGCCAAGGTTACAACGAACTGCAATCATGGCTTTCAAATTTTCAACTGTTAACTGTGACATTTCAGATGTCCAAATATTGTTGATAATAGAAAATACCCTTTCTGTAGGTGCATTGGTTGCAGGTAGGCAAAGGGCAAATTCTACGAGCTGCAATATCTGAGGGTGTGATATCTGTTGAACATCAAAATGTTGAAATATTTCAACCCAGCGTAAATCAGTGAGAGTTTTCATTTCTTGCCGCTCTTTAATTTTTTGCTCAGTTGCATAGTTTTTAATTAAAGTTACTTCATCAAATAGAGCACTTTCGTCTATATCATTTGCAGTAAAATGTTCAGAAATGAATTCCAAAGTTTTCTGTACATTTTCCCATTCTACACATTGATTTAGGTCTGTCCACTCTAAGCAACCTATATCTGAAAACTGGCTTGACCACAAGCGTAGGTAATCCAAACAATTCTTGTAAAATTGCACAACATGAGAATAAAACCATTCTTTATTTATTTCACCTTCTTCTGTGAGTTTTGTTAGGTCATTTCTAATAATTAAAGGAATAAACGTCTGGTTCAATCTAGCTTCTAATTTTGAAATTAGATTATTTATTGCCTTAGCAACTTCTGTAACAGTGCATTTATCATTTTCAATCATTTTTATAGTGCTACTAAAAAGTGATGCTTGGCAATGCTCAAATTTTAGCCAGATTTCAGAAGCATTATTAGAAAAAAAGTTGACAAGTAGGCAGGGCATTTTTCCAAAGATAAAAAATAAGATTTTAAAGGAGCATACAATTGCAGAATTCTCTCAATGGCAGGCATAAGGGATAACCACCTAGTTTTACTAGTACTTAATAATTTGTGATAGTCAGTTTCAGCTTCCTCACAAAATGTTTTTAACGATTCTACTCTTACAGTGAATATATAAAAATGACTGTATATTTTATTAATAACACTGTCAACATCACCTGGAAGTAAATCAGCTGCAGTCTGAATAGTATTGTGAATAATATGTGCTGCACACCCAATGCCAATTAACTTTTGTGGGACATTTTGCTTCAATTTATTGAATACATTTTTATTACCCTTCTTGCTCACACCCCCAAAATTAGTATTGGTATTATCTGCACAATATGCTACTAATTTATTTCTCAAATTATTTTTATCTAAAACCTTTAGTAACAAATTACTAATTATTTCTGCAGTTTCACCAGGCGCAGAAGTAACATCAATAATTTTAATAGATATCCCATTCTGAGTATTGAAATATCTTACTAAGGTTCGAAATAATTTTATGTCTTTGTGGTTGGATGCATCTGAAAATATTGATACAAAATGACTAGTTTCTAATTCTTGTGTTAGTGCATCAAATGCAAATGGGGCTAATACCCTTTTTATAATTGCTTCAGATTTTGTTTGGGCACAAGAAAATTTATTTTCGAACCTTTTTTGTATGATTTTCAAAGTGCAATCCATTGACCTGAAACTGTGATTATGTGCCACAGCATGATAGGCAAATAATGCCTCAGAAATAGCTAATTTTCTTTCACATGTACCATAGATATCATTTCTATAATAATTGGTCAAAACAGATGAAGATGCTGCTGCATTGATATGTTTTTTGTGTTTTTCACATGCAAGGTGTCGTGTTATATCCCTTCTACCCCCTGATGTAATTGAAAATGTGCTATGGCATTTTGTGCAGGTCACTTCATCTCCAAATTTTGTAGGTTTGATAAATGGAAACTCTTGCGACAATTTCTTTGTGAATTTACAGTTGCGTCTTGCAGGTGGCATGATTTCGTAAACAGTGAACTACAAAAATTCCATTTAAAAGATTACTACTACGGCTTCATGCTTAAACTCTTACATACCTTTTACCGTTTAAATTTTAAAAATAAAAGAAATTTTCTACTCCTTTCTTCACAAGGAATCTCACAATAGAACATGTGTATTGTTTTGTTTAGAACACCACAGAACAAGGAAGATGTTAAATTACGCATGCCTTACTTTTCACAGTCATGAGTCGACCGATATCCGATAAGTGCGGGTGGTGGACAGGTGTAGGGGGTGTAGGTCGCCGCGGGAGAACGTCAGAAGTTATACTGGACATGTTTTATACACCCTGCGTGGTAGTAAAATTTGTACCTGTGAAATTTTGAAATGCCGGACGTTTCGCTGGACACTCGTAATTTGCTGTACGTTTTGCTGGGTATTTATATGCGCTGGACAGCCTCTTAATATTCCGTACAATACAGCGCAATGCTGGACGTATGGTCACCCTACCATAATAGGTTATGGATTTGACATATAACTTAACGTCGATACTTGACAAATGGCATCATCACTGGTAACAAGCAAAGTTAAAAATAAAAAGATGATTTACACTGTTGAGACATTTTAGCATTGATATAATCAGCTATGAAGAAAGTAATCAGAGCTATTGCTAATAATAATTTTAAATCTAACATACATTCAGTAGGTAATATATTGTAAAAGACGACTTTTGTATAGAATTCCTATCAGTAAAAATAACTTTTTAAAATAAGTTCTATTTTTTAAGTTGATAATGCTCGCATATTCCTATATAAAAGTATAGGCCTTCTCTTCTCATTCCCTGTCCCCGCATCACAGTATCGGTGCTAACAAGTCAAATTCACTATTAATAGTAATTATTAGCTGAAAACATTTTGTGTGTCAAAAAAACATACCTTCTATTAATTTATATTTATTATCATTTAGTGAATGAGGTGTGGCTCTTTAGATATTGATACAACTTCCCTCTCTTCATCTTACACCTACTTATAAATAGGGAAAAATACTGTCCTTAAAATAAAAACTCATTTCAAATGTTAGAACTGATTTTATTATGACAGAAACTAAATGAGCAGTCTTTAAAAGAAAAAGTTTGTTTTGAATAAATTTGAAGATTACACGAATAGTACAAGTTTTGTAATTATTTAACGAAATTATTTGGGTCACTTATACACACACTGAACAGCGTAAAAAGATAGCAATATCTCAAATTTTGGTTTGTCAACATATAAACAAGCCAAAATTCAATTGTTTAGACACTAGTATTACATAGATATAATATTAATTACGTACTTACATAGTTCATTTTGTTGTTAACTCCGTAACTTATTCTTAATCGTTCAGGTAATTTACAACTTTTGTTTAATAACATTTATAAATATATAGGGTGTTTGCATTTGTACACCATACACATACACACGCTCACGTAAACTTAACCATTTAGAACAACAATCATAGCGGTATTATACGCAAACACTCTGTATATATTTCATTCAATCGATCAACAATCTATAAATTAATAACATATAAATAGATGCAAAAATTGTATGAAGTGCGTGCAATTATGCAGATAGCAAATCCGTTTCGCTTTGCAAAAAGAAATTAAAGAGATACACAACAAAATGTATTTAAACATCCAATACAGAACTAGTGTGTACATTTAATAATTGTATCCTACCTTTTATGTATATATGTAATAATTTGGTCGCATGGGCAAACCGTCTCATCTCTTATAGCCTCGAAAAACCATTATATAGCACAGTACGTTTACTATATCTCTAATATTAACTCAAAAACAAGTAAACATTTGTTAACACCACATCCCGCCGTTGAAAAATTACCAAAGAAAAACCACACACATATTTAGAAAAAAACAATTTTGTACACGCAAATTTTACTCGGTTTTAAATAAAATATTAGAGCAAACGAACACACTTTTAGTTTACTTTTATTTTCTCACTACAAGAGATGTTCTTAACACGAACAGTACAATAATAATTATACCTAAGCACTGATGATATTGCAGGTTAAATAAAGTGGATCTTACAGAAAATAATCTGGCGTTCTGCGTGTTACATGTGGTTCTCCACGACGAGGCGCTGGATCAAACTGCAAGCTGAAAACAGAATAGAGAAGTTAATATGCTGTATATAATAAGTACACACAATAGTTATTTATGTATCAAGGACTGAAAGAGAAAGTTCACGCCTGTGAACAAAGGTCCAACACGTTAGTAAATCTGCTCAAGATGAGCAGAGGAAACGTACAGAAACATACAACACTAATCAGACTTCGGAAAAATAGCATATACGGTGTCATTCAAAAAGAAGGGAACACTCAATAACTTTTTTATCTTGCGATTGACAAAACAATAGTTAAATAGTTTGTTGTCTAGGAGCATGTGTACTACTTGGTGGCACTTTCAAATTTGTTTTTGCATTTCCGGTTAAACCGGAAATGAACACAACTTTGGTTTTTGAAATGACACCCTGTATCTTTTGTTGCATTTCTTGATTCTCCATGTTTTTCTCATTCTGCACATATAGAATCTTACAAGCGTTGCATAAGAATGTTTTGCTCTAAATCCCACAAAAAGTTTGCAAGTGTTCAAGACAGCTGTTGTCTACATGTAATGATCGTAAAACAACAGACAGCCTTTTAAAAAGCAAAAACGCTATGGCCATGGAAAATAAAACTTCAAATCTGACAGAATTATTGTTTATCTGTAAAATCGCAAATTTGATGAAATTTATTAATTCAACATTAGAGTGTGTAATAATAATGTGTGAATGACACTGTACAGGTATAGCAATGAAAACGAAGAAGCACCCATCTAATGGTGAAAAGGCACCATCACTGCAGAGCCCATTTCTTAGGCCTAAGGATATGCAAGAAACCCTGATGGAAGCCATACTGCCCTTTGCATCAGTAGCGGGCCTTCTCTGAGACATCTATTTATATAACACTGGCTCCCCCAGGGCCTGAGTGATACACGCATACATGCAAGGGTGTCTTGAGCCTGTGTAAGTGCATACCCGTTACCCTTGTCAACATTTATACTGTTTAAAATTTGAAATATAACCCATGCTGAAAGTATGTTTCCATGATAATTATTATTTAAACGTATTACTTTCTTTGGTGATAATATAGAATATTTTGTTAAATTTCTTCTTTCTAAATATTTTTGTGATTTGATTAAAATCTTTTATATCTTTAAATAACCACTCTGCAAAAGCTAATGTCTTCAACATGAACTGTATCCTAATTTCAAATTTATGTAGGCCAACAGCAATGCATGAATGAAGGCTTTGGAATACCTCAGAAGTTTTTTCTTACATGACTTTGGTTATACCTGTTAAATATAATTCTAAGCGAATTTTAATTGTTTGTATAGCCTTGCATACTTATACCTTTTTAAGATATCTGAGAATGCCAATCAGCAGTGTTACAAAACTCATTAGCAGATAAAGCATATTAAGGTGAAATATATAATAAGTTGTGCATACATTCAATAAATAAATTATTTGATTATTCGTTTTCATATAAATACATCATACTTCGTACTATATTACAAATTCACATTTATATCTAATTTAATTTATATTGATCTAGTAAATTCAACTGAATATATGTAAGCAATGTATTTGTCCACAGTAGCAATGTGGAGCTCAATGAAAACACAATATATTAATTACATTTTAATATGTACTGGATATAATAGACAGAATACGTTTATTAAAATGATAAAATTATCTCAAGGACATTTTGTTTTAAAATAATTAAAAAGAATTCAGTGGAAAAAATGCATGTGAAGAATCTGGCAATTAGACATATCAACAGAAAATTTGTTTACAATTATCAACTTAATTTTAATTTTTCCCTTGATTTCTGGGTTTTTAAACTCCAGAGCTTTCCTAATAAGTTGGCCACATTCAAATATTTGCTGCAGGCAGGCAGGATGGCAAAACAATTGATGGCACATGAAACAAATACACAGTAGATACCAAACACGGTAAACTACCTACTAAACTAAACTTTTTATCATTTTCAACAAACTCTGAAGGAGTTGTTACTGAATTTGCGAAGTCTGTCTGTCTGTCTGTCCGCATTTTGTCAAATTTTGACTTCAGATTTGGATTCTACATTAAAAACTAAAGACAACGTGGTATTTTCGTTTTTTGATAACTCTTCGGGAACATGGTCAAAGTGGCCACCAAAAATTAAAAAATTTTCAAAAATTTTTTTTACTTTAGAATCGTATTCTACATCAAAAAATAAGACAAACATGTACTTTTAGTTTTTTGATATCACGTCGGGAACATGGTCAAAATGGCCGCCAAAATTTGAAAAAAGTAACAAAACCGGAGTTCGTTGTGGTTATGCTTTGCATTCCCAGATGTTTCCATTTTCAGATTAAGAAGTGAACATGCTGAAAATGAAGAAAGCAGAATATTAAAAGGAATGCCTGGCCATTTGGCCAAAAGTGTGGTAAACACACTAAAATTATAAAATCCTTACTCTACCATATTACAGATTTGGTATGTACAGGATGATTCGAACAATAAATGTACAGCAGCATCTTGTAAGCCAGAATAGCAACAAAAAACTTAACACACATTACAATTCTAGAATTTTGAGAGATCTTAAAATCAATAGAAAATAAAATAGTTTTTCTGTGTACTAATTAAAATGACCAGAATTTAAAAACATACAAATAAGATACCCAACCAAAAACCCTTACCAAACCTTTTAAAGAAATGTTTGCAAATCACTTGACATAAGAAAAAAAAGAATCATATTTGTATTATTGTAAGTGCGAGAATTTCAACTTCTTTCACATGACTGCTAGCCCTTCAATCTTTTTGAATATACCACTTCTACTAACCTAGACAGTTATGACATCATTACAAATGGAGATATTACTGTCTAGGGTTGTACACCATGCAACATTGTCAGGATGCTGCTGCATCAATTTTAATATTTCTAAGTAAGGTTATGTTATTGCTACTTGCATACACTTATAATGGGGTATACGGAAGGTAGAAGAGTGTTGATGGTCCTCGATTAGAGTGAGATAAAACGATACCTTTCTGTCTAAACCGTGTGCAAAGTGTGACCTTCAATGCGCATGCGTTAATACGTGACTTCCGTTCGCTTTCGCGTATTTGTTTATGTTTTGATGGTTTTGACACTTATATGCTTTGCTTATATGTGTCACGTGTATCACAAATTAAAACGTTCGCGTGCTTGTTGTTATCATTTAAGATTGTCAAGTTCGATATTTAATTCTCAAGTTAATTGACATAAAGAATATTTGGCCTCGGTTCAAATCTTAACTTCTTAAAAATTAAATATATCTATAAATGAAATTGAGATTACATAACAGTTATTTGTACAAGTAACAAAAGTACCAATCAAACAGTGAAATAAAAATGCTTTCATACATGTTGTACACATAATTCTTTTCATACTGATCTTGTAACTTGAAATCTGATCACAAAGAACTTCAGAATTCACAATTAGTTTCTTTTGATTTTAAAAAAATGTTACTTTCTTTACGACGTTTTGTTAATAAATGCTGGTTTTCAAAAGAGAACTTATGCTGTTTTCTGTATTCGACACTCCAATAATCACAATAATAGCATGGTCACACAAAATAAGCTCTTTATTGCAGAAACCAAATCGTCTACTGTGTTAGGTTAGGCTTTCCAGTCGCCTAATTCTAAAATTGCCACCAGATAATCCGGATATTCTATGCACCTCGTTAGAAAGAAAGGGGTATTTAATAAATAAGATGGAAATATACTTTTGTCGCATTTTTTAGGGCCACTTGCTCTTACTGAAATTGTATTGGCATGTTCCGTATATCCCATTATAAATATATGGTTACTTGCACTGTAAACTTTTTTTAAAGTAAATTTATAACATTTTTATGATTTCTATGTTTAATTATCAGAATGTGTAATAGATACCATATTTGGTGGCAAATATTAGCAAGAAAAAAAATTATATACAGTGTGTCCAAGATAAGGATGCACAGCATGGGGATCTTAGAAACGGTAAGAGATACAGGATCGGTTAAATGGGATGAAAGTTGGGTATTTATAGGACCGTTTTGTTGGCGTTTGCAAAATTTAGATATCTTGGATATTTTCAGAGATATTTAAAAAAGTAGATTTCTCGATTTTCGTTATTATTTTTCCTTTATTTATTTGAAGAGATATAAGAAAACTAAAAACACTTTTCTATTGCCACTTTTTGTTCTCTATTAAAATACCCTAATAAAATTCTTGTATAACGTTCCGGTTTTGAATAACCATCATCAACCTCATTTTTTTAAATAAGCGAAAAAACAATTAAAAATTGTTTTGGATAGCTCTTGTTGTCATGATTCTAATGATGTAAACATGATAGAATTATTTTGGTTTTGATTTTTTTGTGTTGAAAGTTGCTGTGACCAACTGTAATAATTGCTGTTCATCTTCAAAATTTTGGTTGAGCACATGATTCTTGACATAACCCCAGAGGAAAGAAATCCAATGGTGTTAGATCAGGTGATCGTGCAGGCCAAGGTATTGCAGAATGCATTAATTTAGAGCATAAGAAATTAAAATAACTCTATCATGTTTACATCATTAGAATCGTGACAACAAAAGCTATCCAAAACAATTTTCAATTGTTTTTCCGCCTATTTAGAAAAATGAGGTTGATGATGGTTACTCGAAACCAAAACGTTGTACAGGAATTTTGTTAGCGTATTTTAATAGAGAACAAAAACTGGCCATGGAAAAGTGGTGTTAGTTTTCCGATATTTCTTCAAATAAATAAAAGAAAAAATAATAACGAAAATCGAGAAACCTACTTTTTTTAAATATCTCTGAAACTATCCAAGATATCTAGATTTTGTAAACGCCAACAAAAAGGTCCTATAAATACCCAACTTTCATCCCATTTAACCAATCCTGAATCTCTTACCATTTCCAAGATCCCCATGCTGTGCATTCTTATCTTGAACACACTCTATACCCAAGCTCAAGAAATAGTTCAAATCTAGAACATTTAATAGTTTTTTGTTCTTGCTACCAAATATGGCATTTACTTGATTTAAATCAAGTGATTTTTTTAATTCTAATCAATGATTTAAATCATTAATAAAAAAACGTATAAGTAGCAAAAGGTTGGGACATAGCTTAACTGCAGACTCCTGGGACAAAATTAAGAAGATTTAACCCAACTTACCTATATCCAAAATCGTCTCGTTAAATTGGTAGAAGGCATCAAAGTTTTTTGAAAAAATAATTAATTTTGCATAGAAAATCAGTAGGCTTTGATCGATTTTTATAATAATAATGGTATGTTTTGTGACTATAAGTCACGTTTCGAGATGGTTTTGGTCTTCATCAGTAAGTTGTAAGTGTATTAAACAAACATGTCACAGTACAAATTTGTTGATAACTTTTTAGTGCCTAGGCTGAAAACTTGCAATTGTTTTTTCCAAAATGATATTTTCTTTAGAAACATTTTTTGTATCTTTGTAATTTTTGATAACGCTTAAGGTTTATCCACAAAAAAATAAAATCTGATCTGATGATCATGCTTTTTTGATAGGAATAATCTAAAAATAATCTAGTTAGCCGGAATACCTATCTTTAAACAGCAAATCAGCATCATTTGTTTGTTACATGTCAAAATCACAGAAGATTAGTGTGGTAAAAATTAAGTAATTAGTTCAGCATTTTTTGTTGTAATTTAAGACTAGTTATCACTAATAAACTTTGCATTACATGCCATGGCATATTATTTTTTTCTGGATAAACCTTAAGAGTTATCAAAAATTACAAAGATAAAAAAAATGTTTCTAAAGAAAATATCTTTTTGGAAAAAACAATTGAAAGTTCTCAGCCTAGGCACTAAATTTCCTACAAGAATGTTTATATTCATTTTCTTCCTATGTGTTACAGTTTCCGAGATATTCGCCAGCGAAAATCGATAATTTTAGGAAAACCTTTTTTGCCTCACATTTTTCGTCAAACTTGTCCTTCTAACTCCTCAGCCTTATCTTTTACAGAAAAGCTGTCAGACAGGAAGTTGTAGAGCATTGAAGTTTCTTCAAGAATATGTAACGTTTACTAATTTATCTTCGACAGGTCAGAAGTTACAGCAATTTAAAGTTTTCGGATAAATTTCGTGATTTCACAAGAAAAGTCAATGAATGCCCGAAAGGGGGTTGTAGAGATATTTTTGTTTTGAGGAATGTGTTGGTGGTAGTTAGGAGGCAAACATACTAAAAGTCCCCACCCCTAACCCTGTCGCTTCAGGCGTGGGGGTGGGGGGTGGAAAAATCCCCTTTTTTGGTATTTTGCTTATAACTCGGAAACGGTACGTCGTACGGTACGACGGACGACGCATTCCGGCTTCGAGTGCGAAGCGAGGCAGTCGACCCGGTCTGCAGCGCGAGCGGTGACGCATCGGTGACGAAGAGTACGGGCTCAACCACAAACGCGGTAGTTGGGGAGCTACCGCCAACCCACCCTCCAGAGTCTGTGTTTGGGGGGCACAGGCCTGGCCCACATCCACCACCAACGGGGCGACTCGAGGTCGCATCGCTGCATCAACCCAACCGACCGTCGATCTCCAAGAATTGAGGGAGCTTGAAGATCGCGACCGCCACAAACCCATTCATACCCAAGATGCAGTAGATGGATCAACGGCCGCTCCACCACCAACCGGCGTCTGCGTAGGGGTGCGCAGGCCCGGCCATCATCACCACACATCTCAGCCTCACCCGATCGGCCCGGGTAGCTACCGGGCCGTGATTACCAAATTCCATTCCTACCCAAACCCTCGAGCCCGGGGCTCCTCGAGGTACCTACTCCTACGACGCCCGGAAATTCTTCGTCAATCCGTCACGCTTCCCGCCAATCCATTCCCGCCAAATCCATTCCCGCCAAACTATTCCCGCCAATAATCACCACATCCATTCCAACCACCACACTGTTCTCACTGGGTTTTCCGTGGTTTCCCCAGTGGTTAAGGCAAATGCCGGAACAGTTTTGCACTTCCACGGCACACTACCTACACCTAGACACCACACACCACTACACCAACATATACACACTCTCACACTTCTCATTACACAATTCCAACACCGTTCTGAAAAGAACCGACGCGTTGAACTCCTCGTCGTCTCTGTGTGACGGCTCGCTGGCCGTCCTTGGGTACTCCATCCAACCTGGGTCATCGGCAACACCACCGGCGGGGATTATGGAGAACCTGCTTCCGGCCTGCTCCACCGTCGCCACCAGCCATCACCTCGTGGACCGGCCCGCGGGCTGCTTGGTGTGTGACATGACATGACTACGACTACCACCAACTTCCGACGCGCCGCTCCGTCGACGTTCCTATCCACCAACATTCCTCATTCTCCAGCCATAGAGAGATTAAATTCTCTAAATGGCAGCCACCTACGGTGGCATTTTTCGTTGATCCTGTCCTGTCCTGTCGTACGGTAAAACGTGCTCCTTACAAAATAAAAGACAATTAGATTTCCTACAAGAATGTTTATATTTATCTTCTTTTTATGTGTTATAGTTTCCGAGATATTCGCCAGCGAAAATCGAACATTTTTTTTGCCTTACATTCTTCGTCAAACTTGTCCTTCTAACTCATCAGCCTTATGTTTTCAGAAAGGTCGTCAGACGGGAAGTTGTAGAGCATTAAATTTCTTTCAAAAATATGTATTTTGACTAATTTATCTTCTACAGGTCAGAAGTTAGAGTAATTTGAAGTTTACGGATAAATTTCGTGATTTCTCAAAAAAACTATGCTTTCGTTATTATCGTTATTTATGTATTAAAAAACTAAAATTTCAAAAACAATCTTACCTAGCCTTGCCGAATTCCAATTTTTTAATACATAAATAACGATAATAACGAAAGCATAGTTTTCTTGAGAAATCACGAAATTTATCCGAAAACTTCAGATTGCTGTAACTTCTGACCTGTCGTAGATAAATTAGTAAACGTTACATATTCTTGAAGAAACTTCAATGCTCTACAACTTCCTGTCTGACAACTTTTCTATAAAAAGTAAGGCTGAGGAGTTAGAAGGACAAGTTCGACGAAAAATGTGAAGCAAAAAAGGTTTTCCTAAAATTATCGATTTTCGCTGGCGAATATCTCAGAAACTGTAACACATAGGAAGAAAATGAATATAAACATTCTTGTAGGAAATTTAATTATCTTTTTTTTTTAAGGAATACTTTTTACCGCACGATGCACCGTTTCCGAGTTATAAAAGAAGAACCGAAAAAAGGGACCTTTCCACCCCCCTCCCCTCCTGGAGCGGCAGGGCTAGGGGCGGGGACTTTTAGTATGTTTGCCTCCTAACTACCCCCAACACATTCCTCACGAGAAAAATTCTCCCCCCTGCCATGTCCTCTACAACCATTTCGTTGAGTGGACTACATGCCATACCAAAAATTATAAAAATTGATCAAAGCCTACTGATCTTATAGGCAAAATTAATTTTTTTTTCAAAAAACTTTGATGTCTTGTACCAACTTAACGTGTAGCGTGTATTTTGTTTTAGTGGGATCTAATAAATAAGCAATAAAATGATATGCAGTCCACCGTACATCACTTGGAAGTATTAATGTTTTTCCATGAGCTTCTTCATATTTCGCTCTTGTGAGGTGGTTATTTCAAAAATACTTCACTATATGTACATTTTCCTTAATATCTTTGATCTCTAAATCCTTTGATAATAAATTCAGAATATGTGCAGAACAACCGTATGTAATTACTTTAGTGCTTATTTTCTCTTCTACTGTGGCTCGCATACATGCCATATTTGCAGCATTATCAGTAACAAAAGATGTGACACTGCAATTATATTTATCTTTGCAGGAAGATATCAAATCACACACAATCTCTGTTAAATAATTTGTGGTGGCCTTTTACCTTACTCATTTTTTTATGATTATCGATGCATTGCTGCTTCAATATATTTAATTCAAACATCAAATTAATAAAAATCAAATAAATCATCATTTTTTTGATTTTTTAAAAACAAATAATGATTTTTGCCAACCCTGATTATTATAATTACTTATTATGTTGTTTTGACTTCTAAGTTTTTATCGATAGTATATTTTAAAATAAATATCAATTCAGTCCTATCCTAATTTAATTTGTCAATATTAATCATGACTGTTAAATGTAAAATTGTAGCTCTAATTTGTTTTCAAATGTTATTCTAGAAAGGTTACAATTATTTATTAGTGATGTCATTAAGTTTTAAAGATTGTAAATTATAATAACAGGTTTGATAACTAGCTGCTTCTAAATACTTTTTTCTTCAAAAATCTTTCATCTCTAAAATGCAAGTTCTTTTAGAAAATCAAGCTAATACAAAACCTTAATTCTGTAGTTAGTTTAAGAGCATAGAAAACTAATTTGTGAAATATAGAGACTTAAACCATAATGAAACCATAAGTTTTTTAAAACTGTAATTATATGATTTTCTAGAACAAAGATTATAATAAAGCTTTTACGTATTTTTGTGTTATGACTTAATTTTCTAATGCATACTTCACTGCAGATTTCAATCTGTAAAGAATTATAAATTGCTCTGACAAAGTTGTTTCACAAATATTTTTTGTTTAGACTTTGTAGGATGTTCTTTATGTTCATATTTATTTTTATTATTATTACTCAGCTGACCTTTGATAAGTCTAATTACAAGATTTTAGGCAACTTGCTAGAAGATAATATTTATTTGCAAAATACATTACAATTTCAGACATAGTAACTTACGAACAAACATTATCAGTAATGGTTGAGTTAATTTACATTCACAAAATTTCTGAAAAACCACAATGACAAATGATCACAAATAAATAGTGACAGAAGCTGTAAATGAAATAAAAAACGTCTGGCAATATTACATATACTTTATATTATAATATCCAGTTTTAGTTCAGTTTTGAATGGTTCGAGTGGTACATATTTTTCATCATTGATGACATAACTGCCTAGGGTCATGGAAAATGATATAGCACGAGGAATGGAGACTGATTAGAAAGGTTTCAAACTATCTATTCAATGATGTAAAGAAATTAAAATTTGGTTATGCAGTTCTTGAAAAATTTAAAAATAACTTGGAGATACACCTTAAATAACAAATTTATTTAATCGTTAAAATTAAAAACATTGGGTCATATTATGAACGTTCTACTAAATTTAAAGATGTTTTAATAGACGTCTATTAAAAAATTAGAAAAAAGATAGCATTATGCATTTTTGTAGCTTAAAATGAAGATTGTTAATGGTTGCCATGGAAGTTAGTAACTGTTTATTTTAATCGATGACTTAATAGATCACTCATTGTTTTAAGATGGGCGTGTCTTATGGACCCTGAAAACCCTTGATACAATAAGGTCAATTTTAGTACAGCTCGACCAACCTCAGAAAAGCCCTGAGTGGGCGTGTACGGGGAGCTACATGTTCAACAAGTACACTCACATCCCAAAAATCTTTCGGAGGGAAATTTAAATAAAACTAAACATCACCAATAATATGTAATGAATTTAAAACAATTTTTGTGAGTTAGTGTACTCGAGTAAAATGACGCTCCTGATTGGTCAACGTTGTTTGTTATTGAAATTAGTTCACATATTTTCCGGGGCTTTTCTGAGGTTGGTCGCGCTGTAGATACTGTGCAAAAACTAATGGGCATGGAGCACTGAGAGATCCGTAGTCTTATGTAGAATTTAACACAGATTTAGGTTCTGCATTCAGATTCCCAAACCCTCTTGCCAATTTTTCTATAAAATAAAAAACCGAATCTACTTTTTTTTGCTTTGCGATTAATTTCTCTGCAAGTAGGCTGCAGATGAAAATGGGAGTTGTGCGAGTAAAAGGGCATATTATGGACATATGTCTTACAGTTCCTCGCAAATTTTTGCAATTTATGTCAGTAGAAATGATCATATTTACTTCTTTCATAATAACTTGCTGGAGAAAGATGAACCCATGGGAAAACTTATGGAGAACAGGTTTCAAGCCTTACAAAGCGGTAATTCTGTTTGTTAGTTGAAGCTAATAAATGTTTTGTAAAAATGTGCTTACTGGTTTCGGAGCAAGTACTGATGATATTTATTATTGTGTTTACTAGCTTTATTATCATTTCAAAGATAATTTTATAGAAAACTGGTTTTGCCTTTGTAGAATAAGTGTGCATTATTTCCGTTGTATGCCATTGAGCAGTACTTGAAGAGAGTGTCAGTAAACTGTCCTTAGTTACCTACTTAGTTACCATTATTTCTAAAATCTTCTCAGTTTCAGGAGATTTTTTGTTTTCAAAGACACGTCCACCTTAATACAAAAAATGTTGAAATGTGCTCTCTTCCTCCCTGACATAGTCTATTTTTTATTTCTTTTCTAACATCTTCTAGAATGTTTCAGTCAGTTCAAGCACATTAGGTCAAAATAGACTGTGATTGAGTTTCATGCACTTTTGATTTCAAGTAACTTCATAAAAAGAAGTCCAAGGAAGTTAAATCTGCTGAGTTTGGTGGGCAATAATAATGCACCGTACCATAATGTCATCAGAGCTATGGATGGCTTACGCTTTATAGTAAACACAGAAAAAACTGATAGTGAATTGAATGGATAGATTATTTACCAGATTCTGAACATGTTGCGGATAATTGAACTGACATTTTTGTCACTTGTTTTTTTGGGCCAGCTTTTAAAGAATTAAAACCACCTATTTTGCCCTTACAACAGTATTTAAAACTTTGTTACAGTTTCATATATTCAGGCATTCTATTTTTTATGCTAGAAGATAATTTTATGTATGTACATAATTACCTTTATGTTAATGTCATGTTAATAGTTAGTCTTGTACTGTATTTTAATCAAATGTTAATGTTAAGCAGTTGCTTACCTCAATAAAGTTATATAATAAAAAATTAAATGTGTTTATTTTTATTTTTGAATCTTCTCAATATCTTATATTCTTATTGATTGACAATTCTTTGGGAAAAACTTGATAATGATACATCAAAGAATTTTCAATCAAGAAGGATAAAAATAAGACAAAGTAGTTTTGAATATCTAAATATTTATTGGGCTTTTTTACTTTGTCATTAATATTGTATTAATGAGTTGGTGCCTTTACTAATCGAGAGATTAGTAACAGAGTTTCAAACAATCGAATAAGAGATTTAAACAATCAGCTGATTGCTTTTGTTTTAATAAAAACTTCTATAGCATATGAATGAATCATCTGATTGTCTAAATCTCTCAATCAGTAAAAGCATTCAGTTATGCTCATCACTATAATGATTTATTAAAACTATTATCAAAATTAATTTAATTTCAAGGCCGAAACGTAAAAATGCTTAAAATTATATTTAACTTTAATAATAATTTTATTTGTAACTTTCTCTTAACAGCTTGCTTTCAAGTTTTTCTTTGATAGACTGTTTCTTCAATGTCAAGAAAATATATTTCTTTATTTAGATTCCAACATTAAGAGCGTTCTCTAGCAAACACAGCAACCGAGCTTTACCGCAAATCCTCCCCGCACCTGCTTAAGTCGGGTAGAAAAGGGTGTATTCATTTTTTCAAGGCGGGATTGTTATTCGACCTACATTAAGCACTTGCATTTAAGTCTGTGAAGAATGGATTTTAAGGAGTACATCGGAACTTACACTAAACCCATTCAGGGAGGTTACCTACTCAAATTCATTCTAAAAATGAATATAAGACCCGAGAAAGAATGACTCAAAATAAGTAAAAAGCAAAGTTCAACAATTGAATTACTTGAAATCGTACATATTATCATGTTCTTTATTGAAAAACTGACCAACAAT
>VTPC01090436.1:235964-264327 GCA_011009095.1 Ignelater luminosus | reverse complement strand
ATAAAAATTGGTTGAATTTATTAAATTGAATTAAATACAGAGGTGATAGTTAGTAGTACCTTCCATACGCATGTTTCATTCAAGTACTATGTGTAATCCATTGCCATTTAAAATGTTTCCTATTCATGTGACTAAATAATAATAAGGGATTAAAATGTTGCTTGTGAGACTGGAGTCTAATTGTTCGTAACATAAATTTTGTTATTATTTTTTTACTGTTTTAACGAATTTCAACAATCCTGCATGTTAAACATACTTCAAATTTAAGAAGGGAAAGTAGTAAAATGTCCAGGGGGTAGCTTACGATGGCATTTATTGTTCATTGTGCTACTACAGCTGCACTATTAGTTCCAAGAAAATAGGCATGTCTGGTAAATTTTCATTCTTGCACTACAAGGGTTTAAAAACACCGTAAATTTCCTTAACTTTCACTTTTTAAGACGACAATACAAGAAACACTTTCCTTTTTCTAACCAGAGATGGCTTCAGTTTTTAATATTTAGGAAAATTGTCAAAATTTTCAACTTTCACGGAGCCACTTCGTTTTTTCATTTTTTGTCTTTTTTTAGCCTCACTTATCGCCTATTAAGAGGATACCCTTTATTTCGGAATCACCCTGTATAGCAAAAAGTAGCAACTTTTCCTTAAAATACTACTATATGCAGTATATACCATTAAAGTTTCCCTTGTAGAAGGTGAAATCTCGGAGAATGGTAAATCGGAAGTGAGTAGTTATGATTAGTATGTGTTAAAGCATATGTTAAGCATTTAACATATTAGCTAGTAGTTCTCGGAAGGATCCCTTAAGGAGGGTGCTACGAGATGTTGAACAGTAGCATTTTAAGGGTCAGTTTTTATTTTTAGTTTTAAGTTTAACACATGTGTGACCATTCAGGTCAAGTCCGCACTTCAGAGCAGAAGTGCGTGTGAGACGCAGCATCAAGTCTCACAACCGTAACAGATGTACATACAATAAATTCATTACATAATTCAATACAAGTTTTATTTCACCACTAACGGCAAGTGCCTCAACAGTATGATCGTGGTAATACAAGAAGAATGTAATATATCATAATTTATTGTTGCTTTGTTCCATTTTATGTAATATATTGTTCATTCTTGACGTTTTCTCAATATATTAATATACTTGAAACCCGGAAAGTAATATAAAACCTGATTATAACAACAATAAAGTAAAAAGAGATGAACAGAAATTTCAGTATGTTTTTACTTAATCTTATTATAACTGATACAAAAATAATGTAATCAACAAAATATTGTTGTTACAACTACTTTCAAAGGTTTTAAATACAATAATAATTATATCATGGATCAATGCGAATTTTGACTTTGGGCCACTTTTATTGCTCTACTGGCCCACTGTGCTATGTCATAAATGCATCAAGTTTACTCAAGTGGACTCTACTCTTTTTTCAAAATAAACAAAAAGAAATCTATACAATTTTTTTTATTGTATTTTTATTTAATTATGCATGAAAGGGTTGACAATTACAATTTTAAAAAGTTATATCAAAACTAAAAGACCTTTAAAGCACAAAACCTCAACAAATCTTAAATTCTGCTTCAAGGAAAATGCAATAAAAACAAATATTATTACGATATTCATAAAATGGGAAATTCAAACCGGAAAAGTAGTGGAATACCTATAGGATATGACTAATTTTGATTAGATATGAAAGAGAGACTGAAAATATATATATATATATATAAATGGCTTGGCATCTAGAAGTTAAGTACCTAGAACATTATTTTATTTTGAAACATTTTTTTTAACAGTACTATACAGACATAAATATTTAAATGAATTTTTGCGAGAATATGTATCCAGGAAAAACCTATTTTGCTTTAAAATCTAGATTATAATGATATTCATTGTTTTGTTCAAATTTAATTTTAATACATAGCATCCACTTTAGTTTAGTTTCAAACATTTATTCAAGATAGGGAAATGAGTCCCTGAAGAGGGCAAAAAATATTGTTAAAAATATAAATTTTAAAACTAAATTCCTTTTTTTTTGTCTGGTAATTTTGAGCATTCCCATAAAAGTAAATAGAAACATTCATGAAATAATTACTTATAAATTATAATTTACATACAATTAAATTGCGAATTCAAAGTATTCTTATTATTACAAAATGATTAAAGTTGTTATATGATGAAATAACAGTTTTTTTTCTTTTGAGATAGAATAAATTTTAAGTCTTTATTATACTGTAATGCACTAAAAATATTAATCTCTCTTCATCTATATGAACTACCTTATATCCAGATACAACTGATTCAATAGACAAAAATGAACAGGAATAGAACAAATAAGGTTTAATACATGTACTCTTTTTTTAGTTAATCGCTACTTTTAAACATAAAGAATAAACCGTGAGAAGATTAGTTATACTTGTTGGTTATTTTTAAAGAAAGTTACTAAACCTGAATTATAAATAATTTCGCAAACTTTATATTTTACCCAGGAAATAAATTTAGTTATAATCATTTATCTACTCAAATTATAATAATCTTAGATATATTTAGATAAACAAAAAAAAATTGTGAATAATACTTGTTGTATATCTATTTATGAAGGTTCATGAAAACTGACGATAAATTAAGAAACTTTTGCTTAGAAAGAAGACCTAGAGAGTTTGGCTCCATTCCATTTTTAATTACATCATTAAAACAAACAACATGTTATTCACCTTATTATTACATATTTATGCAACAAACAATAGAAATTGAAAAAAGATTCAAATTTATTTATATTGGGTACCTATTTAAAATTTTATAAACATGAATTATTAATTTTCAGATTGTTTATCTTGTAAATTAAACAAATACAAAATCACTTTGCTTTATAAAATATAGAAGAAGAGTACTCAACATCAATATTTAAAATAATAATAATAAACCAATTTATTATAGCAAGGAATAAAAGCTTATTTAAATAACGGTTTTCATGAGATAATAAAATTGATATCAAATATTTTCAGCTAAATCAATTGATACAATTTCTACCATAGTTTATCTTTAAACAAATGAAACAGATAATTGGTTTTCTAATAAAAAAAAAAGTAAATAAAATGATTATGAGCACAGCGTACAGATATAAATTGTCCTTGAAACATTATTTTAGTATCACCAAAATTTTAAATTTGCTGATACTAATATTTCAGTGGTACATTTTAAAATCAAATCAATTATTTTAAATTCAAATGTTAAAATTATTTCATTACAAACACTTTTCAAACAGAAATAAAACAAGTAAGTGAATATAAGCCATTTATCTTTAAATTATAGAAAACATTGGGTGTCTTGGTTTTGTGCAGCCAACTCATTTTAACCTGGCAGGTAAAAAATTAATCTACTGCTAATTTGTCAAGTTAAAATATAAAATACATATTGTGAAAGAAAATTTTAAAGTTGAATACAACAGAATTTTATAAAAGTACATAATGTACCTAACATTTAATTTGTTGATATCGAAAGAATTCTTTAATAATTTTCTTGAAAGAGTTTTTTATTTTTTGATACAACTGTGCTCTTTTAAAAATAAAATCAAAAACACTGTTTTCTATCTTTCAAAAACAAGCAACAACATATGAAACTAAAATTGATGTTTAGGTACTTACAAAGAATACTTAAGGGCATCATCTAATTCCATTATAGCAGCTTGATTACCACATCGATAGCAATAATTTGGAGCACTAAATATAGTGACGACATTGCGATCATGACACCAATTATAACCCTCCATTACCAACTGATGGGCACGTGACACCAATGTTAGTCCGTTCGAATGATTAAATGTTTCAGATATATCTTGACCAAAAGTATAACCGGCACCACGTGGTGAAATGCCCCATCCTCCACGATCATCTGGATCCGACCAAAGCAAATCACACATGGGACCTTCATGAGGTACCTAAGTTAGTAAACTTCCTATTAGTATCTCAATCATTTGAAAATAAACTAATCTGGTTTTACCTCCTGTAAACGATCAAGAGCTCGGATATGATCTAAAGTATCAATACTAGGACTTAATCCTCCATGCAAACAAAATATTTGACCATCTACAAGAGCAGTAAGGGGTAGATAGTCAAAAAGGTCTGTGAAGAATTTCCAAACATTTGCATTTCCATATTTTCTTAAGCATTCATCATAAAACCCATACACTTGTGTAATTTGTCGCGATTCATGATTACCACGCAATATTGTTATTCTTTCCTTGTATCTAACTTTCAATGCAACTAGAAGAGTTACCGTTTCAACTGAATAATACCCACGGTCAACGTAATCACCCATAAACAAATAATTTGTATCCGGACTTCGCCCTCCTATCCGGAATAGTTCCATAAGATCGTGAAATTGTCCATGCACGTCGCCGCAAACTGTTACTGGACATTTTACCTCTTGGACGTTAGATTCCTTAGCTAGAATTTCTTTTGCCTAATGGTATAATTAAAAGCATTAATCATCTGATGAGTAAGCGCTACTAGAGTGCATTAACAAATTAAAAAAGATCAAAAATACGCAAATTCATTATTAGCGAATGCACAGGAATAAATATCGGCACTAAATATTTACCTTATCACACAAAGTTTTAACTTGACTTTCGGTAAGTTGCTTGCACTCGTTAAGCTGTTCAATCCACTGATCCAATTCCTTACAGGCAGCTTTTTCATCCATTGTATGAGGCTTACAACCACAAAACACAAATATGTAAAGTTAAATAAATACTAACAATTATTTTGTGCTCTTGTGTAATTTGTTCTAATGCTACTAATACTAAAACATTTCACCAAATTACTCTTCTCTACACACAAAACAACACTGGCAAGCAAAATGGCCGCATTCAATCATGACGTCATGCAAGCGTTAGAAGCGCCACAGGGGACAACCCCTTCAATTACCTTTAACACCCGCAGAAATTCAAAATAAAATAAGAATTAAAATTAAAATTAAGCTAATGTACATAATTACCCGGAATTGGTATTGTAGGGATCGTACGGAAAGAACGGGAGATTTTATCTGATTCGATATTGCCGCGGCCTTCATTTTTCGAGTAATATCTCACGAAATTTTTGAAGTATAATGTATCAAATGACAACGAATTTATTGCCATCGTTAATTTAACATCAAATGACTTGATTTTTATTAAAACAGAAAATAAAATGTTTATTTCATTTCTCGTTATTTCCTAAATTAATTTTTGATTTTTAAATATTGTGTCTAATAAGAACTAGTCCCATTGACATTAGATTTAAGAAGTTTGGAAACGTTGGGAATTTGGCATCTTGGTGTATCTGGCCGTTTCCGCTTCCAGACGAACTGCCTCTTTTCTCGTTGTCGTTTGTAGCGATAAGTTGCAAGACGTGCGAAGAATTTTGAACGAATTCAAATATGACTGAAACTTTACAATTACGGGGGACTTTGTTAGGACACAATGGGTGGGTTACCCAAATCGCCACCAACCCAAAATATCCAGATATGATTTTATCGTCATCTAGAGGTAAGTTAACCGTATGTTTAATGTAGGTTATATTACGCCGCATATAAAATATAAATCTCTTCGAAGTATTCAAGCTTCATCGGTTAGGAATTAACAATTTATCTAAAATAAACTGTGCATTTACTATGTCAAAGGTTTATAGAAAGCAACTTAACGATTATTTTTATATGTTCACGTTTAGATAAAACTTTAATTGTATGGAAATTAACTCGTGAAGAAACCCAATACGGCGTACCACAAAAGCGTCTTTATGGTCACTCACATTTTATCTCTGATGTTGTTTTATCAAGCGATGGTAACTATGCATTGTCAGGATCATGGGACAAAACCCTGCGTCTGTGGGATTTGGCTGCTGGAAAAACTACACGTCGTTTTGAAGATCATACTAAGGTTTGATAGATTTTCTATTATTTGTAAAATTCCTATTAATTATATTTGAACAGCGGGAAGATTTTTTGTTTTTTATTGATTTTACAACATGCATCGACTGAAGATATCGTTAAATATATTGCTAAGTAATTTGATTAACACGTGAGTATAATTGTATTTATGAAGATACTCTAGCATATGGAAGGGTCTTTTGTAGACATTAAACACTTGAGCTTAAAATAATGGACTATATCAATAACCAGAGTTATATCAAAACATCACAAAAATGCAATCGAAATTATTTCAAACAAATTCTATTTTACAATTGATTGAATTTAATTCAAGTTTCTATAACATTCTGAAACAATTTTGATTTATTTTTGCAAGTGTAGATAATAGCTCTGGGAAATTGCGGTACTTATATTAATGTTGCATTTTTATTTAGGACGTATTGAGTGTTGCATTCTCAGTTGATAACCGTCAGATTGTTTCTGGATCCCGTGACAAGACCATTAAGTTGTGGAACACCCTTGCTGAATGCAAATACACAATTCAAGATGACGGTCATACAGACTGGGTAAGAATATTAAATTTATTATTTCTTAAACTTCTCTTATCAAATTTAATTATAGGTTTCTTGTGTACGTTTCTCTCCAAATCACTCAAATCCAATCATAGTCTCTTGTGGATGGGATCGTATGGTAAAGGTTTGGAATCTTACCAATTGTCGTCTAAAGATCAATCATTCTGGTCATACTGGATATTTAAATACTGTTACTGTGTCACCTGATGGAAGCTTATGTGCCAGTGGTGGTAAAGACTGTAAAGCTATGCTGTGGGATCTTAACGATGGCAAACATTTACACACTTTGGATCATAATGATATCATTACTGCTCTGTGCTTCTCACCCAATAGGTAAAAATTTCTTTTTCTGATGAATTTTAATGTGTACAAATTACACGATTGATATGATGAAAAACTTGTATCCCTTGATATAACCATGAGAGTTAGCGGATATGGGACTGACATTTTAAAAGATTTTCATTATTCATGTTTGTTACCAAATGAATTATTGAACTTTATGATGTTTTCTATTCAGGTATTGGTTGTGTGCAGCATTTGGACCTTCTATTAAAATTTGGGATTTGGAAAGTAAAGAAATGGTAGAAGAATTGAGACCAGAAGTTGTTTCTCAAACAAGCAAAGCAGAACCTCCCCAATGTCTTTCATTGGCGTGGTCCACAGATGGACAAACTCTTTTTGCTGGATATTCTGATAATACAATTAGAGTTTGGCAAGTTAGCGTTTCTGCACGTTAAGTTTTGTATTTATGTATAATCAATCTTTAAATAAAAAAGATTATAAAGATACATAGTTCTATTTTTCTGTGAAAGTGTATTTTTTATTAGAATTAGAAATAGTTAATTAAGTTAACAGCATTGTAGATTTATTTATTAAAGTTTTGTTATCAGTTATATCTTTTCTGCAATTTTATTCTGTTGATAAAAAGAAGTAATGAATCGAAGATTATCAAACGGAGTGCATATACAGATTTAGTACTACTCCACTTAAGCTGAATTCTTGCGTAACACCATTATTTTATTAAGTTGTAGCAACCATTCAAAACCTTGATTTTGATGCCAAATGCTCCATTGACAAATCTTAATGTAGTGTGCACTGGGTGTTGTTACATGTGGCAGTGTTGACTGTTCTAACGATGCTGTTAATCTAAGAGAATTTCAGACAGGTTTAATTTGGCATCCTGGGATCAAACAAATTTAATGTTATTTTAGATAAAAATTATGGTACTAGTGGTATTTAAATTGCTCACAATTAATTTCTAGTTAAATTTAGAACATGTTGGAAATCCAGATGCACAGACCAGTACTGAAGAACTAAAAACAGTTGATGCATGTTTCTGTGAATAGCTGACATGTTCTTGAGTGTGCTGCATACAGTGTGTCCACATTTCGATGCTCACTATTGGGATTTCGGAAATTGTAAGATATGAAGTTGGTTAAATTAGAAAAGATTTGGCTATTTTGGAGATCAGTTTACTTATGCTTTTGTTTTTTCAAAAAAGTTCATGGCTTACTAGATATTTGCTAAAAATGAAATTATCTTATTTTTTTTCAAGTGAATGTTCTTAGGAACGAGCAAAGATAGAAAAGAACAGCAAAGAAGGTGTTTTAGAGAATTTACTCTTGACACAAAATAGTTATTTTTGTATAAAGTGTGGGAAATCAGTGTTTTTTTTGTAACATATGAGAATAGCATTTTTTGCCGAGACCGTTAGGTAGATGCAAAAAAGTCATTCGAATGCGCCAAAAAATCACTGATTTCGCTCACGAAATGCAAACAACATTTTTTCTACAACCTTAACAGTATTATATGAATCTTTGAAGTAAATTATACAAAACAAGTGTGCAATGAAAATGCAAAATAATAAAGTATTAAATTGCAAAAATAAACAGAGTTACCTAATGTGTCATTTTTGTTTTTTTCTCGCACATGTGCATGAAACATATTTTTTGCGTAAAATAAATATTTTGCTCTCGTGTGAAAAAATAATGAGTTCCCTGTATCCTTGGCGATGCTTAAATCTAACCTTTTTTTGACGGTTGTAGAAAAAATTATTTTCGCAATTGCCTTTTGTTTTACTTCGGCGATGAAACATAAATCCAAATTTTTTCTAATGGAACGCCTACTTAATTAATGATTTTCATATGTTTAAAGCCATGGCACACTAAGTGGGAAATGCCTTTTATTTAAAGAAAAATAAGATAATTTCGTTTTTAGCAAATATCTAGTAAGCCGTGAACTTTTGTGAAAAAACAAAAGCATAAGTAAACTGATCTCCAAAATAGCCAAAACTTTTCTAATTTAACCGACTTCGTCGAACCTCTTACAATTTCCGAGATCCCAATAGTAAGCATCGAAATTGGGACACACTGTATATAGGGTGTATTTCAGGTGGAGAATATTAGCACCACTCGATTCTCCTTGAAAAATTAAGCAAAAAATGTTCGTCTTAAACACATATTTTTCTAAATAAAGGTAATTTTTAATATTTGCAACGCTCTGTATAAAAATTGTAAGTAGAGCAAGAATAAGTCATAAGTTTATTAACGTGGTGACCTTAGTAACATTTTTTGCAGGTCATCATTATTAATGTTTCTAGGTAAATTATGCACATTAAGAATTCGTATAATTTTCAAATACAGTAATTTGAAACTAAGTATTTTAATCACAAGATATTAGGTATGTAAAAGCACTTAATGCAAAAGATGTTCAAAATAAGCTCCTCCAACTTCTCGACATTTTGTAGCTCGGCAAATGATACCCCCCTCCAAATCCTCAAGCATATTTTGGTTTCGTATCATGGTAACTGCATAGTTCATCTGTTGAATCAATTCATCTTTGGTAATCTCTTCTTGATAAACAAGACTTTTTAGGGTTCCCCAGAAAAAAAAATTTAAGCAATTTAAATCTGGACTCCTTGGGCACCAAGCAATTGGACCACCATGACCAATTCATCACTTTAGAAATTCTTGATTCAGCGAGGCTCGTGTTTCAATCCCCCAATGAGCGGGAGCCCCGTCCATTTGAAACCACGTATTCATATGGGTTGCTAAAGGCATGTCTTCAAGCAGGTCCAGTAGATTGTTGGTAAGAAAATTAACATAGTTATTTGCATTTAAACGATGTGGCAAAATCCTGGTCCTATCAACATGTTACCAATAATACCAGCCCACAAATTGACACTGAATCGAACTTGATGGCTACGTTGATGACGAGCATGTGAATTCTTATCGGCCCATTGATGCATGTTATGAATATTAAACATTCCATTTCGAGTAAATGTTGCTTCATCTGTCCACAAAATGTTTCTTATAAAATTTTGATTATCTTCTTGTTGATGAAGCAACTACTCGCAAAATCGCATCCTTGACTGATAATCTTTCGGAAGCAACTCTTGAACTCTTTGGAAGTAACATGGGTATAAACCATTTTTTTGCAATACTCGATGAACTGCACTGTGACTAACGTTGATTGCTTGAACAACGGAGCGAGTATCTTGAGTGGGTTCATTTTCAAATACGTTTAATATATCTTCTACTTGCGGCAGCAGTACACGACGACCACGGCCTCCATTTACCCCATGAAAGGGTGCTAATCTTCCTGTTTCTCGTAATCGATGTCTAGTCGCTGGATAAGGTTGGCATTAGGATGTCTTATGTTCGGGTACCTTACTGCATACAAAGCTTGAGCTGCATGAAAATAGCCACAATACTCTCCTAATATTAGGTACATATCCGCGTATTCATTGAATGTATACTACAAGCTTTCAATTAAACGATTAAATAACACTAACAAATCTTAACAGAACGCGAAAAAAGATTGTCAATAACAACTTAAGGCAACTTGTACAGCTTAGCCCAAAGTAACGTTTCTGACATTAAATGCCAATAAAACTAATGTAGGTATGCGGCCGCGCCATCTAATTAATAATACAGTATTGCAATATCTTCTGCAAACAAGTAAATCAAAGCAATTGCATTATGTAAAAGCCATTTTAAAGAAACTTGCTGGTAAATATGAGAAAGATATGATTGTTTATGTTTTCTGGTACCTAAACTATGGGTGGTTACTTTAATTAATAATTTTGGGCAATCATAAATATACGACTCTTAATATTTCCATAACCGAAGAGTTAACAACAAATTGGTACTGGAGTTTCTTGCATAGTTTTTGATGTAGAACCGAGTAGCGTTGATATTCTCTACCTGAAATAATACACCCTGTATATACCTACACGTATCATATCGAGAGTTCAGAATTTCACCCCAGGCTTTGAGCTCATAAAAAATGAAACAACGCTACAACTGGCGTTGCTAAAGCTGGCGATTAGCTTTCTAGATCTGACGATTTTACAATTACATTGTTTCTGACGACGTGCTTCACTGTTGTCGCAACAACGCATTCTTTCTTCACGGTTTCTCCATATTACTTAGAATTTTTAAGTTTTGCGATATTCCGTCATATTTGGGGTTATGATCTTGAAGTGGGCATTCTATTTTCTAAGACTGCAAAATGGTAAATCTCAAAAGTCAGGTTTACTCAAAAACGATGACACACGCTTCTTAGAAGAAGCAAGAACAACTTCTTTTGCTAAATTAAGTGGAGGTCTTGAAAAACTGCATTGTTTGAAGGGCACAGTGTACTCATTTTATGCCATCTATATTTTTACTATGTCAATGATTTGTTTATGTTAATGGGTCTCTTTTTATGACTGACGATAAATAATTAAAAATATAAAAAAGAAATACCGCAAAATAATGTACAATGTTAATAAAATCTTTTCTTTGTTCTTAGTTCAATTTATTAATGTGCTCTTACTTTTCTAAAGACACGATAAGTGGTTTAACTTTTAAGGTATGGAAATGTTCCTGCCTTACTCTATATCTTTGCTTCTCTTGCGAATATCACCCATACGAATTTGTAGAATAATAGATGTCATCTAGCAAATATCATACCAAAAGTCTTGGTTTCAAACTTTTAATACCTGCATCTTGGAGATGCTCCATTTACGAACATGTACAATGCAATTTATTAAGAAAATCTCCTTCCGTTTGGATGTGATTTCTGTAGCCAAGTAAATGAACATCTTAAAAAACACAACTACCATATGTCCAACGTAGGAGATCTATCAGTGTAATGTCATTAGTAGACAGTACACAGTGGTGTATCATCAACTATGAACCCTAGCGCAAAGGTTGACAGGAGGTCTCCGAAGAAGATATACGATACCATGCATAGTGAAGAATACCCGAATTATAACTTATTTACCAATCGTCAATGGGCGTTGGCATTCTGTATAACATCAAATTATCAGCTAATCAGCGAATGAGGTAACCGTATACACTCTAAGACATGGGTGTGGAAGAAAAACCTTGCCGTGCCAGCGCATGGTACCTGCGAACTACCTTATCTATGCCTGCGGAAAGACGTTTATAGAAATGAGTTTATGTGCACTTAAGAAGTAAATTCAACAAAAGTCATTGAGAGCAGCTTTTTGGCAAGAATGTAAGCCAAGAAAAAGGACTGAAAAAGACCAACAAAGCTACCATTCTTCCGTTTTTAGATTTGCCATCCAGCAAAACCGGTAAAACATTCATTTTGGAGCTGAAAGGAGGACCCCTCCAATTTGAGGCTCGAAGGGGACCCCCTGTAGCCGGTTTGAAGTTCAAGTGGGACCCACCGTAATGCTTTTGAATATGGTAGCTTTAAAGTTTAGATAAACCCAAGTCTGTAAAAAGAGTGAAGAACGCTGCTTCTATATTCAAAATTGTCACTTTAACTAAGCACAACTTCTGAAAAGGTATTATTATCGTAATGCAACTGCGATTACTGATATTTTATGTTCTTGAGCTGCTTTTCGATGGAGAACCTACGTATGTGATAAGGTGACATTGACCGTTCGTATATTCACGGTAACTATACCTCTCATGAATATAAATCTTGGAGTTAATTACATAAACCATTCTACAATAGCATAATCAAAACAATTAGATATAACAATGCTCAGCCTCTTAGTTTAAAAACTCTAAACGGGCGGTAACGTAAACCTTGGGTGTCCTTAATAGATCTACCGAGCCTAATGTTATACAGTTATACAGTCAGTACGCCCCCGTAAATCTGCCACTATTAACAGAATTCATATGCAAGCTAAATAGGTTGAGAAAGCATGCAAAGGGGCGTTAATGGAAGGCATCAAGTGGTGCAAAGCATTTTTAGATTTTTGTAAGAAACGCGCAAGAAATTAAAAAAACAAGGTTTGCTTTTGTAGGTATTTATACGGATACCGACCGATAAGAATATACCTTTAAGTATAAAAGATTTTTCTAGATTGCTATTCAATGTTTCTGCAACTTTAAAGAAAATCCGCAAATGCTCGTGTCTTTACACTTCAAACAGGCAAGTAAAACTATTTTGAAGACCCTAGAGAAATTAGAAACAACGCAAAATTTATTTGCATACAAAGTAATTGTTGTTTGGGTTGCATAACCGTAAGATAACAAAAAATAACAAATGCCCAAGATTGTTTAAAATTCATTTTTGTACAACATTTAGATTTACTTTGTTTTTTTATTACACTAAAAACCGTACTATAACATGAGCAGAAAAGAAATGTGTGTTTAGAAGCGCAGCTTTCATCACATTTATCGCAAACAATTGTAGGAATTCCAGAAGAGGTTGTACAACTTCCACCTGTGCGTTGTTTTAAGTTCCAGTGGTCGGTAATCGTCGCATCATGGCGTACCTGTGTTTCTACGTGTATACCTGGACGAATTAATTAAAAATCGTACTTAAGAAAAAGATGCGTGACACATTCTGCGTAAGATATTTTCGTATGAATTCACGAAGTGGCTTAACGCGGTTGCAGTTTGCCTGGTGAAGGATAATAATAGCGAAAACGTCACATCTGAGAAATACATTGGCAAAACGCGAAAGAAGAATCAGTCGTGATACGATCAAAGACATAGAGATTAGATGGTTTAACGATCAGTTATTGAAAAAACAGAACTATATTTTTTAAAATTTATTGTTGGACGTACGAAACTCAACGTGAAGAATTGGTGTGAGCAACAGCATTTTCCTTCTTCCTGGATAAAAAAGTGTTGCAGTGTTTTGTTTTCGTGTGAAAATAGTGTTTATGTTTTAAAAGTAACAAATGATGTGAAAGTTTAAACACGAGGAATTTAAAAACTTGTATGTTCGATGCCTGAAATTCAAATTTGGAAACTACAATAATGCACACAGGAATGTAGAATTAAGGCAAGTTTAATAATGTTAGTTACTAAAGAAGTTAAGGTCAATTGTTTAAATCTTCAATAAACGCAATTCTTTTTAAGTGCCGTCGAAAATTTAAAGTATTTACCCTTAAAATTATATTAAATGACCGAATAACGGATTAAAGCAGGTTAAAATGACGAAAAAACAAAATCGCGTGTTGTTTTATTTACTTTTTTACAGTACACTTGTTTAAATAATTTAAATGCGTGCCCGTAAGCACGCGAATTATCTGGTTATTTAAAAAGCTTTCTTTTAATATTAAGGTCATTTTACTAATTGGACAGATTATGATGTTTTTTAACGATAGTGAAAATTCAAATCGAGATTGGTTTTTTTACGTGGGTATACAACGATCGCTTGGCTTTTGAAAATGCAATTGTCAGTTAACCGAAAGTCTTTAAATTCCGTTAACGGTATAGAACAGTTATACAACGAGAAAATATCAATGGGTGGTTTGCAAATCTACAATTACTACCATTAGGTATCGCCCACCTAAAGCCTATTTAACGTGTCCTCAAATCATTCTTTATGAGTTGCTTTCAACAATTTATTTCTACTGCCCAATTGATTCCGATTAACCATGACAAATATACAAACTTTGTAATTACATTTTCTGTACTATTATAACTGTTTTGGTTTTATTTTGCTGCCCAATATTTGTTTAATGATACAAAAAAGTTAAAAGAAATTCCAGTCGTTATAAAATTTCTAATGGTAGGAGGTAGTCATATAGCCTTTCATGCTTACTTTTTTCAATTATATTTACATAGAATGTGAAGTAGGTAAATCATATTTTATAATGCTAGAATATGATTTGTGTCTTATAACCTGGTTTACATCTAGAAATTTGACCCAAATTTCATACTTTGGATTGCAGGAGAAAATATTCTTAAAGATTATTTATTGATTCTAGTGGATACCACTCGACATTTTTGCATGGTTTTTACTTGCTCTATGAACAGTTTCAACATTTAATCGAAGAATATCTTCATTAACTTCAAAGTACATAAATTATTTTTGCGTAGGTACATATTGTAAAATAAAACAAAGTTAACGAAATTTAAAAATGAATTTCAGCAAGACAAATGTAATGTATAACTGACACCAAGACAGTCCACAGACTAGCTGTCATAGGCTTGGCTTCATAACAAGAAAAACACTCAATTTTTGGGAATCGAAAAAAATAAAAAATAACTTTTCGAAAGTGAAATTCCCCTATCAATTACAAGCCATTTTTAATAGTAAATTAACATACGTGATAAAACTGTCCGTTACGTAAAAGACCGTGCATTACGTAAAACGGAAACTATAAGAACTTTTACCATCTCAAACACAATTAATATTTGATAGCGGCTGATTATTCCTAATGCTTAATTAATAACAATTAATTTTCCTTTTAAAGTTTAAATTCTCTCCAATTATTCTCGTAAACTACATCGCCTAATTCATTTGTTTTAGTATTACACATTAATTCTATCTTCGAATGAGGCGAATATCTAAACGGAATTTAGACTAACAAAAATAGCAATGGTTAGACGATTTCTAAGATCTTTTTGAAGATTACGCATTGCTTCTGGCTTGTTTTATTCATCTTGGTCTAACTAGACGGTTTTTAATTCTTAATTACTCAAAAATACTTTATGGTTTTACATTTGGTCTGAATTGATTGTTGAAGTTCACTTTGTGTTTGAGACAATGTTTTGGTATTTTTTGAGCATTAAGGTTTCTGGTATTTATTAATATCTACCATACCATAGCATAAACTCCTTTGGATCAAAAGTTTAATGTGATACTCCATAAAGGTGAGGATGGTGCTCCGTGAATATTTCAGACATAAAGATACAAAGATTTGTTAAAACTAATCGCGACCTTTCCAAAATTTGGGTCTCGTGTTTTCGGCTTATCTTGGGCTTTTCAAGCTATGGTTGCTCTTTTCGAACCGATCACACTTTTTAAGTCAGTCGAGTTTTTTAAGTAGGTCATCTTTTTCAGTTGGTTGGATTTTTCGAATCGGCGGTCTTTCTTATTAAGAGTTATTTCTTCTTTAAGAAGCTTTAAATATTCCAAACACAATATAGCGCTGAGTTGCTGATTTTAATAACGTGAAAACTTCCTGTAAACAAAATACGGGACATACGAAAAGCAGAAATAGACATACTAGGATCTCTCTATTCCGAAGTACAAATAAGGACATTCCAGACAAGTTTAATACGAGACGCAAAAATGTCGTAAAATACGGGACGCCTGACAATCTTATTCACTAATAAATTCCGAGAATAACAGACCTGTACGAAATGAATTTCTAAGTTAGGTTTCTCAGCTTTTACTAAATACAAATATCAAAATGCAAAACATGTAAATAAAGCACCATGAAGTTTTTTTTTCTTATTACCCTTGTTCAGCACTTTCAACCAAAAAATCTCTCTGGCCAAAAATGTAAGTTGAGAAGAAGGTTGGGATAAGATTTAGATAAATGCGTAGAAATCTTACCACGAAAAACTTTAGGGCGAACAGTCAGCTCTCCCGGATGTCATAAACACTCGAGACATTACTAGGTATTTAAAATATTGATATTAGTACTTCTACGTTCATATCTGAACAGGAACAATTGAATATCAATCTGAGAAGATCGCAGTAATTCTGTCCCATATTCGACCCTTACTTATTCACAGACAATTAAAATCCTTCATCGCATATTCCGTGTCAGACCTGCTCAGTATTTGAAATCGATTGAAATTTCCCAACAGGTTGATGTTTATGGTTCGATAAGGCCGATTGGAGTTTTGGACTGGCCTATGAACTTTCAGAGTTTCGTTTTTGGTCTGCGTCAAGTTTATTTCAGTCAGTTTGATCTTTAAGGTAAGTATAAATCATGAAGTGAAAAATGCTTAAAGTTCGCAACGCTAAGATTGAGGAAAACTCTTCTATAGATTGATGTAAAGTAGCGTCACAAAAATAATGATTCCAACTACTCAGTAGATTACTGTATGTGTATTTGACAACAACGAAGCTTTTGTGGTGACATTCTCTGATCCTTTTTACGTTTTTATTTTCGTTTATCTGATAATTATAGAACTTTTCAAAACTCTCCAAATATAAACTTAGATGTAAATGCTAAGGACTCATTTAAGTTATTTATGAAAACTTGTAACATGTGATATTTGTAAACCTGTTAAAAGTTATATAACCTTCTTTTGTTCTTTTTGCATGTAAGTTATTTCAGACATTTATTTTAGGATTTTACTGGGCGTATCCACTGATTAATAAGATTTACATTTATGTGAACATTTTTATTTAAAAGTGTCGAAAGTCGATTTTTAAATACTGAATGTAAGTCTTAATGTTTGCTAATTTCAGTACATCTGTGCTGTCATTTATCTTTGTTTTTCTTTGTGTGAGTAATTTATAGATGAATGTAGATCTTTGTCGTAGTTATCGAAGTAAAATCTATTGTGAAAATTGGCCACGTGTTTTGTATAAACACGGTGACATTTAGATGTTTTCTTCTATTGTTTTATTAATTAATTTTTATTTATTTTTTTTTAGTTTTTTAACGCACGTGTGAAAACACTTCAAGCCATTTATCTAATCTTATTTATTGTTCCTTCATTTAGAATTGAAGTTTCTAAACATAAACAATGATTTTTATTTTACATTGCATTTATTGCGACATACCATGTATAAGAAGTAAGGACATGCTCGTAAGTTTTGTCTGCATAATTTATCGTATTGAGTTTTTTATTAATCTTACCTTTAAAAGTTGCCAGACGACTTTTTTTCATCCTAGGATTCCTTTGTTTTTCTGTTGTGTTAACTGCCAAGTGGGATGCCTTCATACTATAGATCTGTCACCTAAAAACGATTTTTCTTTCTAGTTACGTGCATGCAAATAGAAGTAGATAGCTGATGAATGAAATTATTTTGATGTGTGCTATGAACAAGAAAATAACCTTACACAGAATAAAGAAGTTCTTCCTATTTGTGTGCAACCGACAACATATTTTTATTTAAGAAAGTAATCTGCAGTAAATGAGAATAATCAACTCTTTAGTCATATAAGCACAACACCTGCACTCCTCATAATAACAAAATACTCTTGATTAAAACGGTCTTGGGTAGTTCTGTCTGCAGCTTTTGTTTCAAATATTCTATGCAGTATCCACAGTGGTCAACAGTCAAATTACGAATTTTCTTTTTCTAAGGCGCCTCCAATGCTTTACTACGCCGTAAATACGAGTATTTAGTTTGTACACATGTCAGTTGCAAACTTGGCTGCCGCTGACTTAGTAAGAACTACATAAATGACGTACAGTTTTTCATATCATCGTTGTTTAAAAAAGTAACTAGCAAATCTATTAAGACAGTTGCTGGAAATTGTTTTCTGTGAAAATCCGATGCTACTCGCAAAGGGTGCATTTTCTGAATACAACTAATAACAACTTTTGTTACTAAATTATTTTTAAATCTCGAAATTGACAAAATTATGCTTCTCAACAGTGGCGTAGCATGCTTTTTCTGAAAAAGTGTAGTTACACCATTCTATATCTATTCATATAATAGTAGATGCC
This sequence comes from Ignelater luminosus, assembly GCA_011009095.1. Classification (NCBI taxonomy): domain Eukaryota; kingdom Metazoa; phylum Arthropoda; class Insecta; order Coleoptera; family Elateridae; genus Ignelater; species Ignelater luminosus. Next base: position 246,007 of record VTPC01090436.1, on the reverse strand, counting down.
GTAGAGAAAAAACGCATGTAGAAAATTTCATTTTAATATTGCAGTTGTCCCCGAGGTATTAGAGAAACAAGAAATCATTTTAAATTACAGGACTTCGGAAAATTTCATTTTACTCGACAACGGTGCATCCTGTAAAAAAACAACAAGAGCACTTCTTGTCTCTAAATTATTCGTAGATTTCAAAAATAAGGTAATTATGTTTTCTTTCAGTGGCGTAACACAACACCAGGAAGTGAAGAATCTTACGAAGAAAAAAAGATTTTAAATAAAACATTTATACTCTGAATCTCGAAGAGTACGCTTTAGGAGCTTGGTATATATACAGTGTGTTTCGAAATTTGTACTTATGGGTAGTATAATGAAAATATTTTTTTCAACCAAAGTTGTCTTTAAATCATACTAGGTATTACCTTGGTATTACATACTTTCTAGGTTGGAGAAAAAATAGTATCATTCATATTTGTGCTTTTGTTCGGCTTGCAATTTTTTATTGACTCGACTGCGCTTCACTCCGCGAATTGCTCGTCAAACAAGGTGACGTTTTTTTTTGTTTTTGTTTTAACCAAACCAATTTTTATTTGGTTTTTTGCTTGATACATGTTGGATACTTATCTTACAATTAGTTGTTTTTAATGCAGAATACCTTTTATTTTGATTTTTGATGAATTCTTTAAGGTCAATAAAAAGATCATATGTGAATCTCTAAATCTAATCTAATCTAAATCGTTGGTATCATTTCCTGAATTGCCTAAAATAGGCAGTCTCGGAGCTCATTTAAATTAGGCACCGAAGACCAGAAATCTGGTGAATGAGACGACCAGATAACTGAACCGTTTCTGCCAATCCAGCAGTCAGGGAAAGTATTGTTAAGATACACCAGCACATTTGATGCGAAGTGAGGGTCCGCTCCTTCATGCAGAAAAATTATTTTGACGCACTTTCAGAGGTACATATTCTAGAAAGTCTTCTTGAGGGAAATGCAGATAATTTTCTGCTTTTAAGGTTTGGCGAAATGTGAGTAAACTGAAAAGAGATGATGGAATTGATGGAAATAAAGAAATATGATTAGGATGCTTAAATAGGTTATCTTACCAGTCTATCACCTAACAATTCACCCCACACATTAAAACTGAAGCGTTGTTGATGGTTTGTAATCTTTGTTGCAAATTCCAAACGTGTTTGTTGCGAATGTTAAAAACAGCATCACGTGTAAACAAACAGTCGTCCGTCCAAAGTATGAAAAATTGAGAATTGAAGGTTTCTTCTTGATGATAATCAAATTGAATAATCGTTGTCTTGTAAGTGTTGCTCCTCTCAAGTATTGCCCTCATAAGAATACATGCCGTTTGTGCAGAGTTGAAATCGAGAAAAAGATATTTAAGGTTTTTTTGAAAGCACTCTGGTTCAACATAGAGTTGAGGTACGATTGGCCCTATTTTCTTTAAATCACCCAAATATGGTAACTTCTCGTAGTAAATAGTTGTGTTAGTGTACCAACACATCGAAATTCCAAGGTTTGCCTTTTTTGTAGATATAGCTATGTTCTTAGGAAGGCAGTGTTGTGATATGGGTGCTGATGGTCACGTCTTAAGATACGCTACACATGGCTATACCCGATTCTCTAGCGATGCACCTAGTGGTTCTTGAGAGATTATTGTCTATCATATCAAGGGTACCATTGTGATGGAGGCGTTGACGACTAGAATTTATACGTCGTGGTACCGCAACATTTGCGTTGAACAAGATTTGGTTCATTAATCTTCTAAACGGATTAACGTCTTTCTGTCAGCGCTGATAATGTCGTTCAGCGTATAAACGCGCTTTTGACCCTGCTTGATTATTATTAAAGTTGTAACGGATATCCGCATGTTTTGAACATCCGCATCCCCATCTGCTTTTACGAATTTGAGTTCTTTAAAATCAGCATTCTCATCCGCAACCTCACATGCATATGAAGTTACTTAGCGGATACATGCATCTGAAACGCTTGCCCAATAATGCGCCATCGCCATACTATTGCTTTATTAATTTATTTTAGGGCTGACGGATATCCGCATCCGTCATTTTAATTCTTTTGACACACGCATCCGCGCCCAGTTACAACCCTATAAAACCCCAATGCCATTAGCATATCATAACACTCTCTATGAACTAGAATAATTAGCTACCAGTCTATATAATTTGGATTGGTACGATAGGAAAATAGAAAAACAAAACTACCTGCCACTTTAAACAATAGACAAACATTTTTTATTGATTACTTTTATATACTGGGTTAACTTGTTTTCAATTTTTTTAAAATTAGGAATTAGCTCAATTTTTATCTTTTTGGAATGATGTCGCAATTATTCTCGTTTTGTTTTAATATTAACAGAAACAGAAAACAAAACAAAAAAAGGAGCCCCTTTTTACTAATTTATTAATTGACAGCCTGAACGTCGAGACGGAGATGCTTTTATTTGTAACGTAAGGTTACCAGATAATGACGTCACCCAAAAGGATACAAATTGAACTTTAACTAAAAAAGTATCCGTTTAATAGAAAAACCGTAATAGTTATTTGTAAAACTAGTGTGAAAAGTGTTATGTACGTGTAGTGATTACGGCCCGAGACGTAACCACACTCATACTGCATCGATCCTTTCCACATGAGTTTTACACAATATTCAACGAACTCCGAAGGAGTCGTTACTGAATTTGCGAAGTCTGTTTGTCTCTATGTCTGTCCGCATTTTTTGTCAAATTGTGAAATTTCTGACTTCAGATTTGGATTCTACGTGATATCTTCATTTTTTTATAGCTCTTCGGGAACATAGTCAAAATGGCAGCCGAAAATTGGAAAATTTTCAAAAACTTTTTTTACTTTAGAATCGTATTCTACATCGAAAAATAAGACAAAAGTGTACTTTTGGTTTTTTGATATCACCTCGGGAATATGGTCAAAATGGCTGCCCAAGTCTGAAAAAAGTAACAAAACGGAGTTCGTTGTGGTTATGCTTTGCATTCCCAGATGTTTTTTTCTATGACCATGTATTATATTACACCGGAAATAGAAATACTTCTGCCACATTTTTTAGCAGTTTGTATTAATAGTGCGGAAAGTACTTTCCACACTAGTGCTCCATATTTCAATAACGTAATGATCAATTTTCTACGCGGCCATAGAAAAAGGAACTTTATTTTCAGTTTTGTTGTATCATTCAGTTCAAGCGTACTAATGCATACGAAATTGCGTTGGATGGAAGGAGGACTATTGGAGTCACCTGTAGTGAAAATGAGATAGAAGCGACATAAAGCAAACGCTTGCTGTGCGCCTACTTCGTTTTTAATGCATATCAATTCTTCAGTTTCCAAGATAGCGCGGTTTTAATTCTATCTCGTTTTCACTACAGGTGACTCCAACAGTACTCTTAACAACCAAAACAATTTCCTAAACGAAACATTCTGTATAGGAGCTCTTAGCTTAGAGGAATTTGCCGTATCAATTCAGAGACACCCTACATTTGAGGAAAGATTGATTTAACGTGGTTTTATAGCACTTAGTACTAAATGGGAAAGTTAGCTCGTTACACCGATTACAAGCGGTTTTTTCAGAAATTCCAAAACATTTAAACTTAATTTGAACATACTCTACAACATAATAGAGTATCTTTTTTAAAAGCATTTTTGCCGATAATTCGTCGACTGAACAGTACTTTTCATGATTAACTACAAGAAATACCATAGAGTTGGTTTCAAGCACTCGATTTATTAAATACTGTTCTCTGTGCCTGTAAATAGCTAGAAAAAGGAGAACTAAATGCCATCGTTTCATTTAAGATATATAATAGATCTTGGTTTCATCGACGTTAAGAAAATAATCGGTTATGTTTTCGAAATCTCTTCAAAAGAGTATTCGGATTTGTTTGTTTTTCAATTTGGGCACCAACTATTTGATGTCAAACCAGAAACATTTCTTTCCGATTCCAGGCTCGAAATTCACAGTGTAGCTTCGTTTTATTTGTTCCGTTTGCGCTATGCAAAGTGTATGTGTAACAGGTCTCATTACCATTACACCACCTGAACCGATAGTATTCGGATATAACATTCATCTTGCTTATACTGAAAAGATTATTTGAAATGCCTATTATTTCAAGTGAATTTGGAGTGGTCAACTGGCGATGGCGATCTATCAGATTATTCATACAATTCTTGTCTTTTTTGTGCATTTTCAGTCGAAGGACGATCAACACCTTACCACCTCAATTTATCACAACTTGGTATGAGAAGACGTCACTTCCTAGTAGGTAATTAATATGCCTGCTGGATGTTCCTTGGTATTTAATACTGGGTATCGAAATGTTTTTTTATGGAATCTAAAATACAAGAAGGTCGCCGTTTTTCGTGTTTCGAATCTTACAGCTACTAGTTTTGAAAGGACTTAGCTTGTTAAAAGTTAAACCGTAAAGAAATATTAAAATACACAGTATGTTTTATTTGAAGAACTAATATAATTACATCATACGTTTTACTATCACCTTATAGAAAGTGTAGATGATCGTTCTGTACAAGGTGGGTCAAATTGGTTGTCATCATAAGATGTTTGACTTAGTATGCATAGGTTGCAATGGATTTATCAAAAAAATCGTATTTGCCAAAAACAGTAAAATTTGACAAAAACCAAGTGTGCCATATTATTGCATATTAAGTTTTCAGCAAAAAGTCTTCAAAGTATTTAGATAGTTCTTCAACTAAACAATCGAACAATGGAATCGAGGGTAAAAGAACTATCCTATGGTCACAAAAAATAGCAGTAGCAAAACTTTCTCACACACAGAAACTAAGGATTATTGAAATGTTATTCATGGAAAAACATTTGACTCTTTGGGGGAAGAGAAGCCGAAAATATACCACGAAATCTTTAATTTTCACAGTAATTACTGAATCTAAAGTAACCAGATTAAAGATGAATCTAAACATCTCTTACTGTTAGTTCATTTGAGCTATCTAAGAGGAAAAGGTCCAGTGGAAACTAAAAACAAAAACTTCATCTCCAATTCAAAATTGATTGATTCAATACAAAGATGATTAAAGATGAGTCACAAATATTATTTAGAAAATCAAATGATCTAAAACCTTTTGTATTAGAATTTCCACACTTTTGTACAGAACACTCTTGAACAGCTTCATGTTTTTATTTGTGAGCAAAATGATTTTGAAATTAAATATCAGTTTGGAGCATGCATATTGCGTTTGTAACGGTCAGACTTCAATTGGTAAAACTAATGTCTCAAATAAAATTTTTATTGATAGCAACCCCAGAATAAGTAACTTAAAAAACATAAGTATCACTACGAAAAATGGACATCCGTGGCCTAACTTTAATTAACAACAGAGTGCAAGTTGCATTTAGGAACTCTAAGGTAAACTGACCAATACCATATGACAATACTACTTCTAAGAGAGTAGATAGCGGTTGGCAATTGTGAATTGCTAGGTTAAACCATTATCCAGATTCAATTTGACATTGGGAAATGACAATTATAGATATTTGCGAAGAACACTGCCATATAATACGAGTCTGGACTATGAAACTGAGATGCTTGAAAACCTGTTATCATGGCATGACTTCAAGTGCAACGTTACGAATTCCATGCAAAACTACAGCGTTTCGATCCGGTTGCACGAATTCAGAGCCTACGGCAGTGCTTCTCGTCGAGTTAAGAATACTCAGAAGTATTTTGCAACCCTCAAAGCATTACAAACATTGTTTTAAATGCAGGAAACTTACAAGTAAAATCGCCGAGAACCAAATTCTGTCCTTCAGAAGTCAAGCGAAGGAAGAGTTTCATTTTTCAGAATATAACAGTTGAGGTATACTTTCCTTGTGGCTTTTGTTTGAACGAAACACTTTGTATTTGTTATCTCAATTTAAGAGGGCTTTTATTTTGAATCAACAATTTCTTTCGTTCTACAGGGTGAAGTTTTGGTTTTTATTTGTTGACGTTCTTTTTAAGATTTTACCTTCTGTAAACTACAACACAAAATTTGTTTCGGACAAATACATTATTGGGTTAAGAATATCTTATCCTCCAGTGTCTTGTTTTTCTCATACCGAAACATTTTCATTCTATACTAGCTGCCCGCCCCGGCTTCGCACGGGTGGAGTACCTAATGAAAAAAATAAGACAATTTTCCATTTCGAAATTAAATTACGATTAAAATAAAAGAAAAATCTTAAGAATTTATATACTTTATTGTAAAGCTTTCTAATAAACCACATTTTTAGTTTTTCCATTTGGACAGTACAAAAAGAGCGCCGATGGTTTGCCGACTCTCGAATGAGTATTACGCCATAACAAAAAAAAAAAGAAAGAGACATTAGCTAATTAAAGTGTATCCGAATGTTGCAGTGCTGCAAGTTTCATAATTTGAATTACCTACACATTTTATGTTTTATTCAAATTCTTCTTTGATTTGGTACTTTAGAAGAATGTATTCGGAAAAATATGTAATGTACGACTTGTTTTGTGACTAAAGATCACAATAAATAAACACGTAGTATGATTTTTGTATTATTCAAAAGGAGTTTTTGACCATTACATTTTTCAAATTACCTCAAAGTTAGGGAAAACTTCCTTACATACACTTCGACACTTTCGCCACCCTGCCGGCGGCGCCATCTAATTTATACTTCGGGAACCACTCGAAATGACGTATAAGAGAAAAAATGTTTTTTTACGTCTTTCCGTACATTTTTTTGGAAATTTTCTTTTATACAAACCTTCTCCTGATAATAACAAACACAACAAAAAAATAATTATCCAATTTGGTTCAGTCGTTATAAAGTGATACGCCTTCTAACGAACAGCAATTCATTTATATATATATATAGATTTTTATTTAATTCCCAACATTTTCATATTTACTCACCTTTCAAACCTTCCCTGGACTTCCACAAATAATTCAAGACCAAAATTAGCCAAATCGGTCCAGCCGTTCTCGAGTTTTAGCGAGACTAACGAAGAGTAATTCATTTTTATATATATAGATATAGATATAAAATAAAATAAAATATATAGATAGAAGATTTAGTATGCACATCTTGAAACCCGACTATTACGAAATTTGACTGTGTTGGGCAAAGATGTAAGTTCTATTTTGTTTTACGATACTAAGTAATATCTTAAAGATCGTAGTTGATTGACACTTAAATTTCAAAGGCTAGCTAAAGATTGTGCATAGTGTGGCTGACATTTTGAGCGTAATGAATATACAGGTAAAGAACATTCCAATATCTTATAAAAGAAGATCTGAAACGTCTACTGGATTGAACCACAGTGACATTTTCAAGCTTGCCATAAGAATCGTCTCACGACAAAGTGCTTGTAATGTTAAAAACAATTTATCGAAGGAGATTTGACTAATCAAAGTTTTTGCGTAAAAAGACCAGAGAAGAAGAAGAAACATATGTTTGCAAGAGTATTGTAATTGCACTCTTATCGAGTTATACCTTTTCAAAAAGGGTCGGTATTAAGTATACCGATATCACTACCACAGATCAAAGTATTATTCTTTTCTTCTGACCAGCAAACGAAATAGTTAATTTGCATTCACTTCTTGCATAAAAATTAAATAATACATTAAAAAAGGAAATATGAAAGTAGTCGATGAACCGTTTATGTAATAGTATAACCGACAAACTTGTTACTTATGGGCAACTAAATAGGTAGTTGTTAAATTTTGTACATGCCAAAATTATTATGTTTGGTAAATTAATTCTGGTCTTTCTTGTATAGTACATAATGTAATAAGTGATACTGTTACACGTTATAAAAAAAGTTTGCAAGTTTATTCACCCATAAAATCTGTTAGTTCATGAACTTTTTAATTACTTAAACTGTTATCGCCGATATCGCAAGATCTCATTATTGCTGCAGCAACAATGAAACTTCAACATTCCTATATTCTATTATTTTTGAAGACTGCTATTATACAAAAATAAACTACTTCATGAACGGATAATTGGAATTATTTTTAGTACGTAGTAGGTATGCATTCTAAATGTTTATTCACGGTGACTCTTTAACTGTTTACTTGAGATGTAAATATTAATGTCCATTCCTAATTCTTAAATCATCCAAATTCTAAAGGAACCTACACGTATATGGTGTATGTAGCATGATTTACGATTGCAGGAAATTTTAATTATGTAATAAAAACCGGAAGAAATTTAATTGTTATAGAACTTGTTTTGTTTTTCTAAATTAACAAATGAGAAATAATAGAAATTAGACAACACTTTAGAAATTTTGGTCATGAATTTCAAGCAACTCAACCAGTAATACACGAAATACGATAGTATAATTCTTGCTTTGGACCACACACGTTTTATGTTGTTATCCAAATATACTACATTGTTCTAACTTCTAACCTTTGTTCAAATTCAGCTGCGCCCACAATTTCCGTTTCTAATGTGAATTATCAGTACATAACACCATTTTAGAAATACATTTTAATAGATCAAGTGATTATAGATTCCCTTCATCGCTGTTTTCTATAAGCTATTTTTCTTTTTTTTGGGAATAACCACATTAGTAGTCTACCCTACAAAATCTAATGGCGTATGTCGAAATTAAATTAAGTGAAGCCCAATCAGGTAGGTAAAAGCATTTCGAAATTTAAGATTGGATGGTGTGAGTGATATTAAGAAATGCAATAAGCGAAACCATTATAATGGTAACTGGGTGTTATATCATGCAATAACTAATAAGTAAACTGTTGCGACAATCATATACAAGACAAAACTAATAGAAACAATCCCAAAATAATTATTTATACAACGTATTTTATAGATTGGAAAAAAGGATAACTTATTAATACAAAAGAATACATAAGACGAATTATGTTTCCTAAGATCATTTGAAACTACTATGTGTAATAGGAAAGTCGCACAAAATTTTGGATTGCTCAGAGTAGAGCTCAGCCGAGATTTATAGGCCCGATCCAATTGAGATAAATCCAACGCAGCTCAAAAAACCCCGATGACATTTTGACTGGACTGATAATCCTGAAAATCTTGACAAGTCCGAAAAACATGACGTATCTCGCATCTTCATTAACTTCCAAGATCCCTAACGTATAGATGCAAATTCCTTCGTTACCTTTTTCAACGCCCAGATAAGACATTCAATTATGACCTTCTGCGTCATGAACTTCAGCGACGCTCTTAATGTAAATAAATGCGTGCTCACCATGTATCGAATGCAAAGTTTTTTAAAAGTTTTTGGATAGCAAGATCCTATCTCAGTTTAAGAGAATAATTCGAAGTTTCTTTTCTATCACCAACACAGGATACGAATGTTTAAAAAACTCCCCTGAACATATAATTCGTACGCTAGGGTTCCACAAGGCTAGATCTTATGGCTATTTTATTAACTATCTTCTACTGAGAAGATATCTTAGGTCTCTTAACTAAATCTATCTCCCTGGTTCGATTTGCAGATGACATGCTTCGTTCTGTTTTTCCTTCTTCTACCCTCTTTTCTAGGATTTTGTCATCCCAAAAGGTCCACATGATTCTATTTAAACACCTCCGTTAGACCAAGAAGAAAACTACCCTGCTTTCCCCAATTAGAACCAACAAGGGAATTACTTTTCCAAAACCCTCTCGTGGTCACAAGAGTAGGTATTTTATGCTGTCACAAGTGTAGCTCCATTATGGACTATTGATTAATCTGTTCTGAGGTTGCCGCGAGCAGACTCGTGAAATAACTGCGTCAAAAGGAGAGGACATTGTGTAGAAGGATGCTCCGGCTGTATCGCTGCCACTCCATGTGGAAAAGTTTTTGAGTATAAGCTTAGTGAAGTGACTAGTCAGCAGACTTAAACAGCTGTGCTCGATATTCTAAGAACATCTAGTACCACTCTCCTTGTACAGGGTTGGACAGATTAAATTGAACAGCGCCTGTTAGGTAGGTAACCGGTCGTATCTGATGTGTTTGTCGGGTTGCCTAGATTTATCAGGACCGAATTAAGTTATATTTTTAATTTGGTATTTTTTTT
>VTPC01090436.1:224890-235564 GCA_011009095.1 Ignelater luminosus | reverse complement strand
ATATTTTTTCACTACTAGCTTCATAACATACCTTTATTTATCTCGTTTTTTATTTTGAGACCTTGATATTATTTACCTAGGGCAATAATAAATTTCTCTCTCCTGCTAGTAGATAGCAAAAACAATTGATAGAAAATGTCAAATCAAATAAAGATTATTTGGTTAGAAAAATGACGGTTTCAAAGACTACCTGTTTTGATCAAAACTTTAAGACGAAAACAATTCCTGCTGGAAACAGTTAATTATTAAATGTTGTTCCAGATGCTCAACTGTAAAATTTTGTCTTCTTGCACCTTAAATATTTTTGTAAGTAGAAAAACTTCTTTCGTCGGCATGGGTGGGCATATTTGAACCATTTTAAGTAAAAATCAAAACTTTGTTGAAAAAAGAAATGAACACAAATAGGAAATAAGATAAAAACTAGTTGTAGGTAAAACCCTTGTAAAACTTAACGGTACACTTAACGGTTTAGACCCCACCGCACATATTTCAAGTAAAAACCAATACTTTTTAACAAAGAAACCAAAAAGGGTTAAAGTCTACTATACAAATTTAAGTCAAAATCAATACCTGTCAATACTTTGTCGAACTTTGAAGCAACCAAAAAATGTTGTAAGTAAATATAATGTCGTGTTCCTAGTGTTGCTTAAGTTCGATGCTTTTTGATTTTAAAGATCAATTTCGTTTTCCATACATTTATTAAATTAACAAAACAATAAAACACAATAAATATAAAGAGACTAAGGAAAACTGAGAGGAACGAAGAAAACTAAGAGAGAGAGAGAGAGAGAGAGAAACCATATCTTACTGGTTATATCAGAAAATACTGGAAAAATTGGAATTTGATTCGGGGTTTTTGGTTTTAGGAGGGAACACTCTTCTCACTAGTCTGTTGAGACTTGCATACTAATACCTACTTGTGACATTTCTGCAACGCGACCCTTTTTTCGTTAATTAGCCACGGAAACATTGTATAAATTGATTGTATACATATTAAAAAAAATTATAGGCCTATTTTTGATACTTTACTTTATTTTACAAAAAAAAAGATTTTTTTCGCTAAAACAAAACTGACACGATTTATTTCTAATTTCACAACCTATTCTTCTACACTCATAAATCTCGCCATCATTTAGATGGGTCTGAGTTATCTGTTTATTATTTATCACGTAATACTATCGCTTTACTATAAAATTCTTCATTTAATTTTAAAAAAAATACCAAATTAAAAATATAACTTAATTCGGTCCTGATAAATCTAGGCAACCCGACAAACACATCAGATACGACCGGTTACCTACCTAACAGGCGCTGTTCAATTTAATCTGTCCAACGCTGTACATACCCCCAGCCTACCTCTAAACCTGAAAACTTTCCTCTACAACACTCTGCTATGATATAGCCCCCACCCCGGCTAACACCAACCAGTAATCCAGGTTTCTAAGCCTTTGTGCTAGGGATAACCTAACAAATCCCTCCACCACGTAGGTGCCACAGTTCTGTTTCAGATCCATTAACTCAAGAATTTTCTACGACCGACAGATTGGTGCTCCCACCGGCAAGATGCTTTGCTCACTCGTGGACGGTGGTGCTGCCTGAATCGACAAGGAAACAGCTTTCAATTCCCTCCATGACTGAAGATACGCTAGAAGTCTTACATTAGCCAGTCGAATCAATATACTAGAGTTCAGTTAGGCTTCACTTTAGAGAGATTTAAACGGCTCGATAGGCCCGAAGGGCCGAGAAATCCAAAAGCCCTGATATACCCGAGAGGGCTGAAATATGGCTGCGATTATTTTTCGATATACGAGGGCTGTTTGACGGAAGCGTGACTTTCCGCTAGATGGCGCTGATATCGGTAAATCGAAAACATTAGCATATACGTCAGTCTTTTAGAGGCTTAACCTCCAAATTTCATGTCAATCTGTGAAATAGTATACATTTGACAGTTATAGAAATCAATTAAGTTTGTGCTATTTTGTAAATATGGAAAAACGTGAATTTCGTGTTTTAATTAAACATTATTTTTTACGTGGAAAAACAGTGAAAGAAACTGAGGAGAAATTACGGAAATATTACGGTGAATCTGCTCCATCGCATGGAATGGTTTCCAAGTGGTTTAATTCATTTAAAACTGGCCGTATGAGCACTGATGATGGTGAACGCTCCGGGCCCTTACAAACGGTCACTACTAAGGAAATCGTTGACAAAATCCATAATATGGTAATGGCTGATCGACGTTTGAAAGTGCGCGAGATAGTTGATGCTGTTGGCATCTCAATCGAACGGGTGCATAATATTTTACACGAACATTTGCATATGAAAAAGGTATCAGCAAGATGGGTGCCGCGATTACTCACAGTGGACCAAATGAGAATTCGTGTTCAACTTTCAAATCAATGTTTGGTCATGTTACAACGTAATCCAGTTGAGTTTTTTCGCCGATATGTGACTGTTGACGAAACCTGGATCCACCACCACACCCCTGAGACAAAGGAACAGTCGAAACAGTGGATTTCACCAGACGAACGTGCACCAAAGAAGACTAAAATTGGTCACTCGGCTAATAAGGTTATGGCGACTATTTTTTGGGATTCTAAAGGCATAATCCATATTGACTATTTGGAAAGGGGTAAAACAATAACTGGCCAATATTATGCTGATTTATTGACCCGTTTTGATGTTATCTTAAAGAAGAAACGCCCACATTTGGCACGTAAGAAAGTGCTCTTTCATCACGACAACGCCCCATCTCATTCATCCGCAATTGCGACCGCTAAATTGGTACAATTACGCTACGAATTGCTTCCCCATCCACCATACTCACCGGATCTGGCCCCAAGCGACTTTTTTTTATTTCCGAATTTGAAAAAATTTCTCGCAGGAAAAAAATTCACATCAAATGCAGAGGTTATTGCTGCAACGGAGGCCTATTTTGACGAGTTGCCAAAAGAACATTTCTCAGACGGCTTAAAGAAATTGGAAAGTCGTTGGACTAAGAGTGTAGCACTTGAAGGGAACTATGTTGAAAAATAATAAAAAAAATCTAGGCTAAACCTGTTTTTTATTGAAATGTCACACTTCCGTCAAACAGCCCTCGTATACATCGATAACAATATTTAATCAAATCATCAATAGTGCGAATATTATCCATATTATTGATAAATATTGATGATATTGAGATGTCAATATTAGTGTTATTATTATTGCTGTTATTGTGGATAATCAAGCTTAGTAATATAAAACACCAAGTGTGGTAATATTTGATGTCCCACTTATGAACACACGATATTTCACTACTAATGTGTTCTTGCTGGCGAAATGTTTTTGCAATTTTAAGACGGTATTTTGAAAGATATATTCACCGGATTTTTACGAAGAGTGTAAAAAAATAAATGTCGCAGGATCCAAGAGAAACTTTTCCAGAAACTTTTCGATTTAAAAAAAAACAAAATCTCTCGAAAACATTTGTAAGCGCATTTTCCATCTTTTGGCGATTTAATATATATCTTTGAAAATAGAAAAGTTCTTAAAGAATCTCTTTTTGGATTATGTGACATTTATTCTTATATAATAGGCTGTGTTAAAAATTCGATAGAGATATCTTTCAGAATATCGTTATAAAATTGCAAAAATGTTTAGCTTCTTGCTTGCGATTTTAGACCATTTCTCGTTACCTTAAACACGTTGAAGTTTATACAATGCATATTGCATAAATGATATGTTCAACTTTAACGTGACAAATTATCACTGATCATTTCGTTTTCGCTATCTATGAGTGTGACCTTATGCGAAATGCGTTGTATTGGCACGGGGACTTTATATTGTTTATACTCGATTTCATGTTTTACTTTTCTTCAGAACGCAATACTCTTACGATTAACTGAGCTATTGTGTTTTGAATATGTTTAGAATAAGAGCTTAAACTCGAATTCTATTTCTTGTCTAAATGTGCTGAAGTACAGCGTAAGTAATTCAGCACATTTTAGATGTTGTAATTGTTTTTCAAATCAGCTGTGCATATGTATATTTAGAAAAGTAAAACGTATTTTAAATGTAAATCAATTATGCTTCTTTACATTGCTTTTATTCGATTATTATTCTTGACTAATGTAAGATGTGTTTAGCTAAGAAATCGTAGTAAATTGGTAGGCATGATTTGAAGGATAGATGTCATACTTTTTACTTTATGCAAAACATAAGTCAGGTCACTGACTGTTGCAAAAATGTATAATTACCATTACTGCATTACCCTATTTCGAGTACCCATATTATATCTTGTTTACTGCATTACCAACTCCACGTCAACATTGTTTTACATATTTTATGCAGATTTTCTACAGTAAGTTTCAAAAATATATTATTGGTAATAGCAAAGCTATTCACAAAAACAACTGTAAAATTGCCAAGCATTTTGTATGTTTTATTATGTTTTCAAGTTTATAAAATTGTGCTGCAGTTTTAATCTAATTCTTTAATTCTATTCTTGTCTTTTTTTAATGTTCACGTATGCACATAAAAGTTATTTGTATAATTATTATCGGCGCGGGTAGGTGGTAGAGTTTATAATTTTACAATTAGGCGGTATATATTTAATCAAAAAATAAATGAAAATTCTGTAATTAATTAATTCTTTCAGCAAGATGCAGGCACCGTTTAAATTAATAATCCTTCACCTATATTTTTGGTAGTTTTTACTTTTATTCATTCTCTTTCTGCCTGTTTGGTATGAAATCGAGGTTATGGACGGCTTCTAGCATCGTAATATGTTGATACTAAACGATGTATTGAAACGTGTAGTGTGTGACTTGCACTTATTTAACATTTTACCACCTCTTGTTCCTAGTCCAAAAAACAACAGCAATAACAAAGTAAATAAAAAGATTTCCTTACATAAAATTTTCAGTTTGTGGTTAAAATACATATGACTATTGAAAGTGTTAGCACATCATTACGTCAGAGTCTTTTAAATATTATATTTTATATTATTATCCACTATTTTATTTATTAAGATACATTTACTATTACGATTAACTTTTAAGATTTAAATAATGTTTCGAAATATTGTGAAATTCCAAAATCCTGTTAATTCTTGTTAGTCCTTCCAGAAAGATTCCCTTAGAAGTTCCTTCTAAGAATACAGTCATCCACCCGAACCTATAGATAACGCAACCTCATCAATGTTACTACTTTACTAGACAGTTCTTGGTTAGTTCTTTTAGTTTAAACAAGTTCTCATTTTTGTTTTTGAACCTTGCCGGTAATTGCTCACTTGTAATTTATAAAAATAAATTAGCGTGTGTAAATTCCAAAATGTTTTTTTTTAAAACACCCATCGGGACTCGCGAACGTAATTATACGTTTTTATAAAAATCCACAGTCAGTTCATACAGGGTGATTCTGAAATAAAGGGTATCCTTTTAATAGGTGATAAGTAAGGCTAAAAGAAGACAAAAAATGAAGAAACGAAGTGGCTCCGTGAATGTTGAGAATTTTCACAATTTTCCGAAATATTAAATACTGAAGCCGCCTCTGGTTAGAAAAAGGAAAGTGTTCTTTGTATTCTCGCCTTCGGAGTAAAAAGTGAAAGCTAAGGAGATTTACGGTTATTGTAAAACCGTTGTAGTGCAAGAATGAAAATTTGCCAGACATGCCTATTTTCTTTGAACTAACGCAGGTGTAGTAGCACAATGAACAATAAATGCCATCATAAGCTACCCCCTGGACATTTTCAACTTTCCTTTCTTAAATCTGAAGTTGAGGAGATCAAAGAAATTGTGATATGTTTAACAGGCAGGGTTGTTGAAATGTATTAAGACAGTAAAAAGATAATAGCATAATTTATGTCCCGAGCAATTAGACTCCAGTCTCGCAAGCAACATTTTAATTCCTTATTATTATTTAGTCATTTGAATAGAAAACATTATGGAAGATACTACTAATTATCGCTTCTGTATTTAACGCAATTCCATAAAATCAACCAATTTTTATTTATGTAGCATAATGCTTATTGAAGTTTTTGGTTCTTCGGAGTTTTACAGAAAAAAGTCACTAACAGTAAAATTTTAATATTTTTCCGTTTACAGATCAAAAAGTAAATGTTATAAACGTGTCCATAGATTATTTATGGCATTGTAGAAACCAGAAAAACTATTATAAGTGTTTAAAGTGCAAGAAAGGTTTGGTGTGTTTACCATGCTTTCGGCGAAATAGCGGTTCCTTTTAACATAAGCTATCGCCTTCTTTTATCTCGAGCAAGTAGTAAATAAAGGGTTTTCCAATAAGAGGTGTTATTTTGAATAGCCCGCTATTTCGGTAGATGTCACTTTTGAAGCTATCATTTTTTGACATTTGACAAGTAGAAACTACGCCATTAATAAATATGGAACGATACACGCTTCAACAACGCATTGAAATTATTAAAATTCACTATAAAAATGGTGAAAATTTGGCAGAGACGGTTCGTAAAACTCGAACATTTTTGGGTCACCGTGAAGCACCTTGTCGGACCGCAATACAGAAATTGGTGAAAAAATTCGAGCTCTTGGGACAAGTTAGTGATGTGAAGAATAAAACCCGTGCACGTCGCTCAAGAACAGCCGAGAATATTGCTGTTGTAGCCGAAAGTGTTAAAGAAAACCCAGGTTTGTCCATTCCTCGTCGTTCTTTGGAATTAGCCATTCCACAAACGTCATTACACCGTATTTTGCATAAAGATTTGGGTCTTAAGGCTTATAAAGTCCAGTTAACACAAGAACTCAAGCCGGCCGATCATCAACAACGTCGTGTCTTTGCTGATTGGGTCGTTGAAATGCATGAAAATGATCCAGAATTCCATCGAAAAATCATCTTGAGTGATGAGGCCCATTTCCACCTCGGTGGCTTCGTCAACAAGCAAAATTGTCGGATCTGGGGCTCAGAAAATCCAAGAGTTATTGTTGAAAAGTCTCTCTATCCTCAACGTGTCACTGTTTGGTGCGGTTTATGGTCCGGCGGAGTCATTGGACCTTACTTTTTCGAAAATGAGGCTGGAGCAACAGTTACGGTGACTGGATTGCGCTATCGAGAGATGATTAACGATTTTTTATGGCCGGAATTGGATGGTATTGATCTGGACAACGTTTACTTTCAACAAGACGGCGCTACGTGCCACACAAGCAACGAAACCATTGATCTTTTACGGAAAAAGTTTCCGGACCGTGTTATCTCTCGAAGAGGTGATCACAATTGGCCACCGAGATCTTGTGATTTAACACCTTGCGACTTCTTTCTTTGGGGCCACGTGAAAGAGAAGGTCTACGCCAACAGCCCAGCGTCGATTCAAGACCTCAAAGATGGAATTCGTGAGGCTATCGAGGACATAGGGCAGCCACTTTGCGATTTGGTTATGGAAAATTTCATGAAAAGGATATTGTCCTGTAAGCGTGGTCGTGGTGGTCATTTGCCTGATGTTATTTTCCACTATTAACGGCATACCTTCCTCTTTATAATTAAATATACATCCGATCATTTATATTAAAAAATGGCACTTTTCTTTGAATATCAAAATAACACCTCTTATTGGAAAACCTTTTAGTAAGTCTGTCAACTAAGCAACTTTATTTTACCCCCCATCATGTTGACTTCTTAATCCAAAAAAGCGAGAATTATAAAAAGTTCCTCGTCAAAACGTTTTCTTGGAGATTAAATATTTGGTACCTGCTTCTTTCGAAGGCACTGGCTTTACCCTAACAACTAGGTACTTCCAATTTCTTTTTCTAAAAACATATTTCAATAGTAAAATGAAGGTCGCTGACCGCTGCCTATTTAACGCGAAAATATAGCTTCTTTTGTTAATGTCAGAAATGCGAATCTCATTCAAAAGCGCACGAAAAAGGGCCATAATTCATAATTTAATCTTCTTTCGTTTTCTTGTAAAGACTAAATAGAGTATCGCGACGTTTACGCATTCATGTTATCAGCTTATTACTTGAAAGACGGGCAACTTACCAAAATATTACAACAAATGTTGAAAATGACCACCGTCGACCTGAAGACAAGCCTCTATGCGTCGGTGAAAACTGTTACGCACACGAGTAAATATTCCAGCTGTATTGCGAATTTCTGCGGCTGCTGCTAAAATGCGTTGTTGAAGGTCTTCCGCGTTTTCGACTTCCGTGCGATATACAACAAACTTCATGCGACCCCACAAGAAGTAGTCCAGAGGATTTATGTCAGGGCTACGCGCAGGCCAGCGTACGGGACCATTGCGACCAATCCACCGATGGGGAAACATTTCGTTCAAATAGCCCTACACACGTACGCTAGTATGCGGAGGGGCTCCATCATGCCTGTAATAAATATGCCTACGAGTTTCTAGAGGTGTATCGTCCAACATATCTGGCAACCTGTTTTCTAGAAATTCCAGATACGTGTCTCCGTTTAACCGCTGTGGTAAAATAAATGGCCCAAACAATGTGTCTCCTAAAATGCCACACCACACATTAATAGAAAACCGCCATTGAAATTTATTTTTCCTAGTCAGGTGAGGATTAGCGTCATTCCAATAATGTACGTTATGAAAATTTAAGATACCGTCTCGCGTAAAACAACACTCATCCGTAAACAATACTTTCTCTACAAATTCCTGTTGCTGCATTGTTTTTTGTTGAAATCATTCACAAAATGTTCGTCTCGGTGCAAAGTTATTTTTAGTTAAATGCTGAACCCGTTGTACGTGATAGGGATGTAATAAGTACGACTTTAATATCCGATGCGCTGTTGCTTGGGAAACGTTCACGTCGCGTGCGATACCGCGGGTACTTATTGTAGGATCTTCATTAATCATATCTAATACATCTTCTTCCGCTTGAAGAAAGTGTGGTGCTCGTTCTTGTCCACGGACTTCATCTGTTGCGACGGTGCTACCTGTATCACGAAGTCGTTGTATCGTTTGCAGTATTGTATTCCGCGAAGGCTGTCTTCGTTGTGGAAAACGATCGGCGTACAGTCGTTTTGTCGCTTCTACATTATAATGACATTCTCCATACATTAAAGTTATGTCTGCCAACTCTTGAGTGGAAAACATCTCGATCACTTTAAATTTTTTCACACCTTGTCACTCTCAGGAAAGTCAAAGACCGACTGATTGTGACAAGTGACAACATGTTCCGACCCTTACATATGTTAATAGCTACCTGCCAATGACAAGGAGTCAACCCCTATCGATTTTTACTTAAGTAAAAGTATGAGAGCAGGACCGGCTTGGCTTAGCGATTAAATTTCAAAAGTCTTTTTCTCGGAAACTATGCAATTTTTACCTACCTTTTTTTATCGCAAATGTATGTACTATCACACCGCTATCCACCTTTAAGAGGATACCCTTTATTTCAGAATCACCCTGTATAGCCTCCTTCCACACGGGCTACACCTCGATAACTCTTGGTATAGCTCTCACCATAAGAATCAAGTATTCAAGAGCACGAGATATCCCCCGCAACGCTTCTATCGGTTACCCGACCGCACGCCTATGGGCACCAACTTTTCTCCTTTTGTCTTCGTTATCCTATCAATTGCGATTTATTATGTACTAAAAGTGGTTTTTTTTAAAAGAAAAAAGGCCTACTACACTGTTTCCGAATTTGGCCTCCTGTTTCGACGGTGAAAATTTCAATTCGATAATCACAAACTTACTAAACTTAACATTTTTAAGATTAACCACAATTAAGATTAACTAACAAGAATCCACAAACAATCTCCCCGTAATAATAAAATTAATAAATAGTAATCACAGTAACAATATGCAATGTAACTAAATTGTTAATATACCATCACCAGCGAACTTACACTACTGCAACTGGAAAGAATCTAATAAACAATGAATAAAATAATAAGTAAAAAGCACCTACTACTAATCAGCATTGTTGATTTTATTTTATTTTATTTAGTCTTATTATATTACAGCAGGGCTATGTTTGCTGCTTTTGTTATTGTTATGACTTAATACGACGGTTGACTTCCTATAAATTCGTCAATCTGTGAAACAGTACCTATTCTACCTTAAAAACATCGTATTAAATTGAAATATAATCCATTCTATGTAGTTTAAGAATATTAACAACTAACAAAACAGCATTAAAACAATGTTAATAATGTTACACCTTTTAGTTTTTACTTTATCAATTATTTATGATAAAACGCTTCCATCGACCACTCGCCGACATGCCTATTATTTCCTTCAAATGCTATTTTCAACAATTTTTTTAAAAAGAAGCATATAACACTTCTTTCGTATTTTTATCTTCTCTTTACGATGCTGAAGATTTCGAGTCCCACGCAAATAACGAAAACGCACAACAAAATAAATTCACAAAAGAAGGTATTTTTTCTCAAATATTAATAGGAACTCTAGCCGAAATCAGTAGAATTGCTTATTTCATTAATATTATACTTATGGTGAGTAATGAGAACGTAAATATTTCCCCGCAAGACGATTATTGACCACCCGAACGCATGCCTATGGGCATCAACTTTGCTACGTTATATCGTCAAATCCGATCTAGAGGTACAAGGGGTACTTTCTCGGAGAAATAGTGTATTACACTTTTTAGGTAGTCTTACCTTCTCTTTACGATGGTTAAGGTTTCGAGTCGATAGGACGTCGAGCACAAATGACAAAAAACCAACAGCTACGAA
>VTPC01090436.1:191589-208473 GCA_011009095.1 Ignelater luminosus | reverse complement strand
TTTAAAGACATTAGAATAAAGAAAAATAAAACATTGCCAGATTAGGAAAAATTTCACAAAAAATTGCACCAACATAAATAACAAAATCTAAATTTTCTAAGTTTTTTATATTTGTTGGTCTTTTTGCATCATATTGCAGAAAAGTACATTTGTAACTATTTTTTAAATTTTATTTATTTTTAAATACCGAGTGTCCCATTTAAAAAAACTGAATGTGAATTACCAAATGATTGTTACTTCATCAGCTTGTAACATTTAGGTCGTAATGAAGATTTTTTTAATTTTTGACAAGAATTGAAAGAAGAATCTACAGTAATATCGATACTCAAAGGGAAACAAGAAATCCACGAAGCGTTACATTTTGCCGTCTTTGAGAAAGATTCTCTCGTAAACGGTAAAAGTGCATTTCAAGAATGGACGCTCTGTATATTTGGCAAACAAAATTCAAGGTGGGATATTTATATTTTTGAAATAAGATAGCGTACCCTGCATAATCTTTCGAAGCATTTCCGTTTTACGAAAATTTTTATTTTTAGACTTCTATTGTTATCCGAAGATTCTTTTTTTTTTAGAAAATTATATAACGTATAATCTTTACTTCTTATTCGGGGAAATTTAATTAAAATTAGCTTTCTTTATCGGTAGCTTAAACAAATACAAAAATAGAACTTGTTGATATATGATGACATTTCCGTATTACTTTGGCACGAAATTTTTACTTCCTTGATGCGCTGGTATAGAAAAAAATCACAACCCAACATTAATCTTTTTCTTTTCTCAGAATTTTTGGGAATTTTTCGAAAGTATTCTCTGCTTATCCTGGATAGAAAAGGGCAATATTATATGAGTTGAGAAAGAGACTTCGGAAACCTATCCCTGAATAAGTAATAAGCTATGCTTTGAATATCAATTAGGTCATTTTACGGCAATTAAATTCGATTAATTTGACGATTTATTCCGCAAAATAAAATAAACTATGCTTCAAAGAAAAATAAAGGGTTTACTTCGCTTAATAAACAAAATTGCTTGTTATTATGGTATAAACGTAAAACGAACACTGCATAATATTTTAATTTGCATTCTAAAAATACCTTAACAAATTTTTTCACGTCAGAACCACTTATTAATATGCGTGTTTGGAAAATTCTGTACCCAAGCGAAAACACAATAGGCTGTACCTATATAATACTAAATTATCATAAAGTTACAAGGTAAAAGGTTTTAGTGTGGGTTTCTTGATACTGTGACAACCGGATTATGAAACTCGAATTAATAGAAAGAATAGAAAAAGAAAAACGCCTACACCACGAGACTTCGGACAAAATAACATTGACATGAACTAAATGAGAGCTAAAAAGAAAATAAATACATTTTCGCATACTGTCTGTGAGTGAAAAATTAAAAATACATTCCTTTGGCCAATTTTAGAACGGACATGGCGTAGAAGTATTTTAATTGTTAAAACTAGTCGAGTATGGAAACTATTCATTATGTTACAATTAATTCCAAAATACCTGTAATTTACTTCTAAAGAGAAAAAAACGCGTATTTAGGTGGGTACTTGCAAAATTAAATTTTATTTAGGTCATGTGAAATCGATCAATGATTTTTCAGGTACCTATGAGATCATTTTAAATTTACTTCTATCCCATTATGTAGTTCAACGATTCGAAATTCCTTTGGGTGTGTTTTATTATAAAACTCGCCAAAAGTAATTTTTATTCAGTTATTTTTCAAACAAGAACGAAACCGCAAATTTTCCAAAATCGTATTTAAAATAATGTAAAGAAAGAATACACTGTGTATAGTTTAGTGTCATTGAACATGTAACAAACTACCTATGTTTGTTTTGGACAGTGCATAACAAACTTAAGTAGCCAAACTGTGGAAATAATAAATTTTTGTTTAATTGGCAACATAAAGAGCTGGCAAAGGGAGCACTATTGTTGGGTGGTATTTATATCTAGGCGTATGTCCGATATTTATTAACATTTGGTTGGTTTGGCAGTGATTTATTCAAACAGTTTTAATTCCGTTTTCTTTGATTACTCGAAACATCAATCAATTTTGTATGGGAATTTTTCGAAGCAATATCATGTATGCCATAACAGCAAAAAGATTTCCAATTCGTTCATTCCTTTAGTTTATTTATTGAGAAGAAATTACCGTTTGTTATTTTCAGAAACTTAATTAATAACTCGTCTGTGATTTCCAGGTAGGATGGCAGACACCGGATGAGTGGCGGTGGCGGCGGCGGCGGTGGGGTGGGCAGTGCGGCACTGCGAGCAGCAGCAAGCGCCGGAGATACTGCACGTTGTGCGAGATTATTGGGTTCTGCAAGATCAGTTCGTTTTTCAAGAGATGAATTGGGCCGATCCGCTTTGCATTTGGCAGCAAGTGCTGGTCATGGCCCCGTGGTACGACTACTCCTCAGTGTCGCCGCCCCTAGAGAGGTCGATAGCCCCGATGGGGCTGGATGTACGGCGCTTCAAAGAGCCGCTGCAGATGGTCATGAAGAGGTAGTAAGACTGCTTTTAGCACGGGGTGCCGACGTCGACCGTCAAGACAATGTGCACGGTAATTGCGCACTTCATGAAGCCGCATGGAAGGGTTACAGTCGTACAGTGGCTTTGTTAGCTACAGCGGGTGCAAATCTAACTCGTACGAACGCAGGTGGATTTACAGCCCTTCATCTGTGTTGCCAAAATGGACATAACCAATCTTGTCGCGAACTTCTTTTGGCTGGTTGTGATCCTGATCTTCAGAATAATTATGGCGACACCGCTCTTCACACTGCCGCACGCTATGGGCACGCTGGAGTAACTCGAATTTTAATATCGGCGAAAAGTCGAGTTTCGGAGCAAAATAAAAATGGAGATACAGCTCTACATATAGCAGCGGCAATGGGAAGAAGGAAATTGACCAGAATTCTATTAGAAGCTGCATGCGATAAAACTATAAGAAATAAACAAAACGAAACTGCAAGAGATATCGCGCTAAGAAAAGACTTGAACGAAATTTTAAATATTTTGGACGAATGCAGCCCGAAAAAAGATAAAAAGTCTAAAACAAAGAAACGATCCAAAAGTAAAGTTAGATTTGATGGAAAAACTTCAGGTAAGCTGTTATTGTTTATAGATTAATTAAAATAAACACAGAATCTTTCAGGTGCCACCGAAAATCCTATTAGATCAAAACACTGGTCGCCATATGGTTGTCATTATTATCCTGATCCCGAAGCGTTCCCGTCCCCCCGTCTGGACACTCTTCCAGATGAACCCCTCAAACGGGGAGAACAGTATTATTTAGATTTAGCAGGAAACATTCGTAAAGGCCCAGTAGGGGTAGGATACACATGTTATTGTGCTCCATTGTTTAGGCATCTAGAGGCACGTTTAGAAAAAGATAAGCGCGAATTACAAAGAGCGCAAATGCGACTTGGACAAAGAGTAGCGGGTTTGGAACAAAAATTGAATCGTGGAACACATGCACGTAGATCAGAAAGAGTGTATAATATCAAAGAAAATCCGCCTCCAACGTTACCACGTTCTAGAAGTCTTGAAATGTTGGATAAAATTGATAGCGAGATACCTTTACAAGCAACAAGGTATGTTTAACATTGCTATATAGCAGCCATGTATTCTTGAGATGTATTTTATATTTGTAGGAGTATGGACGAACTGGATCAACCTGAAGAAGATGAAGAACCACGCCCAAGTGTAAAGGAATTGGTTGCTAGAATTCAGAAGCAACAAGCAAGCGTGAGTAATAATGGAGGTGATAACAGTGAAAGTAGTGATGATGAAGATAGTCCCATGAGAATGATGCAGCATCGTGGTCCAATGGGCAGTTCCAACCTTGTGTTCACACATCCAGATCCAAATCCGAACTACGAGAATGTTCCCAATGGAGTTCCAAGAAGCAGAATGGGTGTGTACAGTCCTACTGCAATGGGCTCATCATTAATAGACTCAACCACTAGTTATATTGAACCAAATGTGCGGATTCAAGAGTCCAGTGTGCGATCGACTCCAAATACTCGTATTTATACGTCAAGTGCACGAATACCCGTCCATTATATGCAGCAGCAATCTCCAGCGTTTAACGAACCGGAAGTTAGAACATACGAACCAAATACTAAGTACTATGAACAAAATATTGATATGCGGTTTGCAAAATTACGGATGCTTGATAATACAAAAGTGTTTGAAAGTGCTAAAAGTGGACATGAAGGAAGCTCACGAATGCTCGACTCTAATAAAATGTTTGAAAGTACTGCTAGAATGTTGGAAAATCCGCATGATGTAATAGATAGAGATACAAATAATGATTCCGGTTATTCCACTAAAGTTTATGGTAGTTCAAAGGGTAATTCACCCTGTTTGTCTGGACAAACAGATAATGAATGCTTAGGTGCTTCCAGTTTAGTTTAATTTATTGGAAACCAAAAAGTCTCCTGTAATGTAATTAATACTAACGGTAAATGCAATAATCATATCTTCATCACCACTTATGATTAAGATATTTGTTTTAACAGTTTAAGTGTTTAACATAAGTTGTGATGATGAATTTGATTCTAAACAATATGAAAGCATACTTAAGCTAGTTAAGAGAAAACAAATTAATATGCCATTTTTCTATTGTAAATATAATAATATATGAAATGTTTTATTTTTAAGATTTATAATAGAATGAAAGATGACTTTGTTAAAATCAGATTCAGATTTTTTATTTATACAAAACATTTATTTTTTATAAAAATTATATATATAAAAAACCTCATATCTGTGGTTTTATGGTTGGTGCTTTTAACCAGTGCCTTAGAACATTAAATTTATTTTCATAGAGATGATATAATTTACATATAGTATTTTCATAGTCGTAGAAAAACTACCTGATATTATTTTTAAGTTCTTATAATTACACTTTGTGTCTTTAGAAGATATAGCAACTGGAATTATCACAGATAATAAAATTTTACAGCTATTTTTTACTAAATACCTATAATATATTTTAAGTACACTTTATTTCACAAATCGTACTTATTCTAGTATTTTTAAAACAAAGTTTTGTTATGAATGTATATGTGAAATATTATAAAAGTATATACAAAAATATCCAAAAGCACATTTTAGTCTTTTTATGTTACAAGATGTTTCAAACTTGAAGACATCGGTCTAATACTTTCTTTGCTTGCTTGACACCATTAGTTTGGTGAAATTCCCTGTATCTCGCTTATTTAAATTTTTGCCAGTTGAAGGTGTGACATTTTTAACAAATCAAACATTAAAACTACTTAATGCTTTGTTGAACTGCTTTATTTACACTATCCAGTGTGTGTCCACATTTCGATGCTTACTATTGGGATCTCGGAAATTGTAAGAGGTATGAAGTTGGTTAAATTAGAAAAGATTTGGCTATTTTGGAAATCAGTTTACTTATGCTTTTGTTTTTTCAAAAAAGTTCATGGCTTACTAGATATTTGCTGAAAACGAAATTATCTTATTTTTTTTTTAATAAAAAGCATTTCCCAAGTGTGTCATGGCTTTAAACATATAAAAATCATTGATTTTTGTCAGATAAATTACATTTGTCATATAACAATTGCTAAAACAAAACAAAAGACGCTTTTAAAATACTTTACTGAGCATTCACAGATAGCATCAAATAAGCAGCTACGCCCCATAAAAGAGTATTTATTTTGTTTTCGCAATTTTCTCGTAACAAATGAATTTCTTTGATAAAACTCCACGACTTTGTGTGTTAGATGTCATGTCACACTATGATGAAAAATGATTTTCACTTCATAACTCGGTAAAACAAAAGAATAGCTATAGCAAACCATGTATCACTGAAAAGCATTTAAGGCATGCAGTTCAGTAATATGGAAATCAAGTAGGCGTTCCATTAGAAAAAATTTGGATTTACGTTTCACCGCCGAAGTAAAACAAAAGACAATTGCGAAAATAATTTTCTTCTGTTTCGGAGTAAATTCTCTAAAACACCCTCTTTTCTATCTTTGTTCATTCCTGAGATATGTGATGCCTTCAAATAAAAGTCGAAAGAAAGAAAGAAAACTTGTAGAACATAGAGAGTCTAAGGGAATGGCAAATCAGCCCTCAAGTCCTGCAGAACCACAGAGCTTCACCTGCAATATCTTCGGCAACTAAGCCTGCCATATGGTTTTTGACTGAATTTGAGCTACCTCCTAGCCTGTACCAGGTATCATACCAACCAGACCACATAATGTTGTATTTCTAGTTAATATTTTGCACTTTGAGTCCATAGAACTTTAAATTCCAAATGCAATTTAACATCGTTGTGGTCTAGTTGATATGACGCCTGGGTACAGACTAAGGGTTGTTGGTTCAAATCCAGCCAAAGATGATTAATCTTTAAAATTAACAAAAATGGTTGTTTTATTAAATGATTAGTTTCATTAATGATGGGAGTTAAAAACTCGACTAATTAAATTGCATTTGCAATCATTACTGTATTTTGTTTCTTTTTGCCATTGATAATTGAATTCGCAGTTCTAAATTAAAACTCATTTTGGCTAAAAATGTGGATAGTAGATATTGTTAAATCATTATCGATAAGTACTACCTGCTGCAGCTTTTTTATATTAATATTTGTATCGAGATTCAGAAGATAATAATGTACTTACTTTGAATAGTATGTGCACGAACTAAATGACAGATATAGGTTATGTTCCCTTTATAGCTTAGATTAATTAACCGAAACAAATTCGTACATCGCCGATGGAATACATTAGAGAAACAAAATAACATTTTTCCATAGGTAATGATAATAATGTCATTATTGATACTTATCACTTGGTAACCTTTATCGGTTAGAAACAAAATCCCACTCCAGAGCTAACTTCAGACATTAAGCTAGAAAGGCAACTGTCTCAAGGCGCACTATCATAAGTCTAAGGACATCAACTTATCCCACTGGAACATGGCTCTTCAAAAGGTTTCTTGTTAAGTGTTCTTATGAGACCTGAACTAAATTGAGTTGGCAGGTTGAACAAGAGAAATGTTTGTTGGCTTAATCCCAAGCAGTAAGATAGACATAGACTTAACCCCTTCCAGTCTGAGAGGTGCCCATAGTTCACTTCACAAAGCTTCTATTATAACATTAGAATTGCATACTAATATGGAAAATTAGAAGCAATCCAACTGGATTGATGATTTCACTTGAATTTTAAGACTTTTGTCTTTGCACTATAGCCAGAAACGTTTATTGTGCTCTCTACATTGACAGAAT
The DNA here is from genome assembly GCA_011009095.1 of Ignelater luminosus. NCBI lineage: Eukaryota > Metazoa > Arthropoda > Insecta > Coleoptera > Elateridae > Ignelater > Ignelater luminosus. The sequence continues at coordinate 201,201 of VTPC01090436.1, read as the reverse complement.
TGCTTCCACATTTATTTCTGGGATAATCAGTCCAGATCTGACTTTGTTGTTCTTGCACATTTAGGTATTCCTAGAGCCAACTTTCTCATTACCCTCATGCCCTGACACCCAAGTCATTGTAACTGTATTTTGGTCTTCCAAGATATGCAGCATACTAAGGCATTCCCTCACAAGTTTCAACATCACTTTGGCTCCTTGAAGAGGCCTGAGTGCTACTTGACTGTCTGTGAATATGTAGATTTGTTTGTTTGCATAATTTCTCTTTAGGTTTTTGTATATTATGTACATCATAGTACTGCATAAACTTTTGCCTAAAAATATATGGTATATTTTTCTAAGTGGAACCACCTTTGATTTTATACCATAGATTCCTGCTCCCATGCCTTCCAAAGTCTTTTTGATCCATCTGTGAACCATCAGATTTTTGAGTTGGCTCAGTATTGTTCCAGATCTCTCTGTTAATGAAATGTTTACCTGAAGATTTTTGCCCAGGTATATTATTGGATAGGCATAATCTAAGCTCATGTGACAGATAGAGTCACCTATCCGTCAATTGAGCAATCGCTGGAGTCTGTCATTCTTTAGGCAGAGATTGTCTTACTTCCCCTGATTTCACAAGATCTAACAAAATCTCCATTTTGTCATTGTAGGAGTTGTCCTCATGGCTCCTGTTATTTTCAAACAAACCAATCGTTGAACCTTTATTAGTTTGATTTTGCATCATTTTGGTCACAATATCAAGGCTGTATATGTTAATGCATGTTTAATCATTCTCTTGTATTAATAAGCAATAATGAGTGTCCAGAAAGTTCTGTAATCAAGTCATCCTTGAAACGGAAAACATATGTCTGTTATAAGTAAACGTATACTTTAACAGTTGATGGCACTTTTCAGTTCATAACATAATATCAGACATGTCTTTTGTTTCAAGGATGACACGATTACAGGATTTTATGGGCACTTGTTATATTTTAATACAAGTGCATGACTTTCATGCCATATTTCAGGCATGACGGCAAAATTTGAAGCATGGGACAGAGGCTGAGTGCCTGGAAAGTGGCAGCACACATGTATCAAACAAAATTTTTTGTAATCGTTTACACAAAATGAGAAGAAGTATTAATTTACTATAGATTTTGAGGTTAATTTTATCAGATGTCAAGTCAGGTACATAATTAGAAAAACTTATAGAGGGAAGTTTAAGCCTACTAGGCATATATGGAATTGCATTGGTTGGCAAGACTACATTGGAGTCACCTATAATGGAAACGAGATAGAATGATAGAAATAAAAATGTGCTATCTTTGAAACAAATGAATTGGTACATATTAAAAACAAAATGGGTGCACAGCAAGTGCTTGCTTATGTCGCGAGTGGTGTGGATGTTTTCACTTCTGTCTAGTCTCCACTACAGGTGACTCCAATGTACTCTGTCCAACCAATGCAATGCCCTATGCACCTAGTGGACTTTGACTCCCCTATATGTTTAGTTATTATATTACTTTCTCGTTTATGTACCTATCCACAAAACGATTACAAAAGATACTTTCATTATTGTCTTTTGTTTTATTTTGGCAGTGGAGTGTAAATGCAGATATCTTTAAATGGAACACTACTTGATTTCCATATTACTCAATAGCACATTTTTAGTGTTTTTCAGTGATATAAGTTTTGACATGGTTTTCTTTTATTTTTAAAGTGAAAATCATTTTTCATGCGAACATCCCCAAAAACCAAAATAAGGTAAAATTTCAATATAAAAAGTATTGACATAACAGTTATCAAAGGTTATTATGTTTCAAGTTTTTTAGCAATTTTATTCTGTAACTAGCTGCCCGCCCCGGCTTCGCACGGGTGGAGTACCTAATGAAAAAAATAAGACAATTTTCCATTTCGAAATTAAATTACGATTAAAATAAAAGAAAAATCTTAAGAATTTATATACTTTATTGTAAAGCTTTGTAATAAACCACATTTTTAGTTTTTCCATTTGGACAGTACAAAAACTTCCTTACATACACTTCGACACTTTCGCCACCCTGCCGGCGGCGCCATCTATTGTATACTTCGGGAACCACTCGAAATGACGTATAAGAGAAAAAATGTTTTTTACGTCTTTCCGTACATTTTTTTGGAAATTTTCTTTTATACAAACCTTCTCCTGATAATAACAAACACAACAAAAAAAGAATTATCCAATTTGGTTCAGTCGTTGTGAAGTGATACGCCTTCATACATTTTTGCGATTCATTTTTATTTATATAGAAGATATATACATACATAATCGTAGAAACGCTCAACTTCGGCTGCCAAATCAGCAAACCTCAGCATTTTGGGCTACAATGCCCATCTTGACTCATCATCTTTTGTTTCACCAACTTTTTATGTTGTCAATAATGCCTTTTCCATAGTAATAATAATAATTATGTTAATAATAAGGAAAAAATAAATATTTGCAACCTATACAAAACTTCCTGTTTTTTATAGAATGCTCCTAAATTAATTAAGTTGCATAAAACAATCAATATGAGATAAATTAAAATATCTTAGAAAAATGCTTAATCAAACACCATATTACAGCATACTATTATATTTAAGATAATCATTGCTATAACGATCATACATATTTGTGTTTTTATTTAAAAATTTTCCTAATGTTGTACGATATAAAGGAATACCTTTTAAAATTTGTGAATTAGCATTATTAATTTGCACAACTATGTAATCTCCTGGCTTAATCATCTCAAGTGAATCACCACTTTCTTCTGGTATTTCACCAGTAGGAAAGATTACTTTAATATTAGCATCATTGCGCCCTTGTAAGTGTGTGTCAGATCTCTTACTTTTTCCTTCAACTAATATTAATTGTAATTGACCTATTTGAGAACAATTGATACGTTCTGCTATTGATCGATACAACTTTATCATTTGTTCCAACCTTTTTTGTTTTACATGTTGAGGTACATCATCTTTGTAGCGGCGATGAGCTGTTGTTTTTTCCCGCATACTATATGAAAATAAATAAGCTGTGTTATAACTAAAAAAGAAATTGTGTTAAAAATAAATTCTCTTGATGTTCAACACAATACATTACCAAACAGTCTGCATTAATGACAAGGTGTCATTAAATTCTTCATCAGTTTCTCCACAAAAACCGCAGATAAAATCAGAACTTAAGGCCACTGATGGTAATATTTGTCTTATATGTTCTACAAGATCTAGATAAGCTTCTCTGGTATATCCTCTACGCATACGTTCAAGTACATTTGAATTTCCTGATTGAGCAGGAAGATGTAAATTTTTACAAATATTTGATTTTGATTGTATAACATGTAAGACTTCATCAGGAAAATCTTTAGGATGAGGAGATGTAAATCTAATTCGTATCTCTGGATCAATATCTGCAACCTTTTCTAATAGATCAGCAAAACGAAATCCTCCAGTTTTATTTTTGTATACAGTTTTAAAACCTTTAGCCAAATTCGTAGGATTAGAATTTATATAAACGTTTGCTTCTGATAAATCTCGGTAACTATTTACATTTTGCCCTAGTAATGTTATTTCTTTTACTCCTTGTTCGGATAATTGGTGTACTTCATTCAATATTGAATTTAAAGGCCTAGATCTTTCACGCCCTCTAGTAAAAGGCACAATACAATATGTACACATATTATCACAACCTCGCATTATAGATCTGCAATCACATTATTAATAAAGCTCATAAATCTGGTAAGTACTTATATGACTTACACAAAAGCCGTAACTGAATCTTCATTTAAACGAACTGGCATTATATCAGCATATGTTTCATCTAGTGATAGCATAACATTAATGGCAGTTTCATTATCATTTGTTAAAGCTAATAAACGTGGTAGATCTTTATAGCTATCTGGTCCTGCAATAATATCAACAGCTTTTTCTTTTTCTAAAATTCTATGCTTTAGACGTTCAGCCATACAGCCTAAGATGCCAATTTTCATTTGAGGGAGATTTTTCTGTTTTGCTTTTTTATTACGTATTCCTTTTAAATATTCTAAACGATTCCATATTTTAGCTTCTGCTCCTTCTCTTATTGCACATGTAATAATTAATACAACATCGGCATCATTCAAATTATCTGTTTGAAGAAAATCATTAGCTTTTAAAATGGACCATATGATTTCTGTGTCATTTACATTCATTTGACACCCATAAACATCAAAATATACTTTTCTTCGTTCACCAAATTTACGTGTACTTTGTAAATATGGTATAACTTCATTTTCTGGTATATTTTCTTGAAGTTTTAAATTTTCGTTTTTAAAAAACTCACTTAAATTAGGGCCATCAAGAAGTCTTTTTCGTGCCACTGTCACAGGTTTTGAGGATTTACTCTGAATTATTTTATTATCAACATCTTCTATATTATCTTTGACTGCAGAAAATCTAGAAGTTGATTGCGAAAACAATCTTTTAATTATACATTGTTGAGAAATGCATCTTTTTGTAATACGTGACAGACTCATACTTAAGATTACTTATTAAAATGTACTTAAAATATGTACATTTTCTTCGAATCTAATAAAATAACCTAATTTTGCATTAAAAGTAAGGTTATACCAAAAACAACGACAAATAACTAACTTCACTTCACTTCTAGGACTTTTTAAAAACGTGAAAAACACAAATAGCCCAAATGAACGCACAACCACAAGTAACCTGAACATAGCTGAGAAAACGTTAGCGCTGTTGCCACGCACAACAGATTCACAAAGATTACTTTTCCGGTGTTCACCGAAACTATTAATGTAAATCGCTTTAATTTGAATTTTTGAAATGTCGATTCAGACAGCATGTTGTCCCGAAAAATAAAGACATGCTGATAAAGTGTCTCCCACCATTTCTATACCTGCCATTGGAGCCTGGCCCCGAGGTCCAGATCGTCGCGAACGAACGGACCGTTTACTGCTTAGTATGGGCTTTCCATCATCATTACCACTACCACCACTGCGTTTGGCGCTTATGATTCTCGGTCATTCCAACTTCAAAATTTCACTACTTGACGATTGAAGAAGAGATTACTTTCTAAACAGTCGGCCGCCTTTGGCAGTTTTTTGGTGTTTACTTGCTTGCTTGTTGATCCTGAAATTTGAGATCTTGTTGCGTGCCTCCTTATACTGTAGCGGTTATATTTGCTAACATAAGTAATACTGCATTCGACAATATTAGTGTAAACTTTTATCGTGCAAGAATGATCTTTTTATAGTTTTGTACTTTTGCTTATTATCGAGTTCCATTTTAAATTCTATCTTGAAATAAGAAATAATCTGCTCAGCTTTTTTTTTTCAAAAATCTTCCTTAAGATTAGCACATTCATCTCAATGTGGCAACCTCTGATTATTACTAGCGACACCCCTCTGTAAATGGAGGAATTAGAAATTGTTAAAAATTGGGGTAATGGGGTTTGTATTTTAGGAAATAACAAAACGGGGGGTGAACAATTTGATCGATTTTATAATCTTGAAGAACAAGCATTTTGTTATATTTTGTGCAGAAGAAAAATATTAATTATCATGTCCACACGAGTATCTAGAGACTACGATAAACACAAATCTGGTAATTACAAAACTTCTTTGAAAATTTTGGTAACATTCTAACCTAACCTCACGCATGGATTTTACATGCGTAAATCGATTCTCTGTATTAAAATCTTTAAATTTGTCAGTGTTTATTAGGCTTAAATTCTGGAAAAGATCGGGAAAGATCCAGATCACGTTCTCCACAACGCCAGGAACAAAAATCTGACGTGGGGTCAATTGCAAAAAGTCGATTAAAGAATATGAGCATACAAATGAAATTAACATCACAAAAATCTACTTCCAGTCTAAAACCTAAGATGTCAGTTGCTTCTGCATTTAATCAAGACAGTGATGAAGAACCTGAAGAAATGCCACCAGAGGCAAAAATGCGCATGAGAAATATTGGACGGTAGCCCAGAGGTGTTTCTGCAAGATTCTGTAATTACATTCTGTGCTTTTAGAGACACACCAACATCTTCCGGACCAAATTCATTTGGAAAAACAAAACATGGTTTTTCTGACGCAAAAAAGTTATTTGAGAAAAATTTAAAAGAAGCAATGGAAAGTGCTCTAGCAGATGATTAATTTATTACTTTGGGGAAAATTTAGTTGCATCAATTGTAAATTTATGATTGTCTAAAAGTATTAACATGACATTAAGATGTTATTTTAGTAACAAACTAGTTTAGTTGGATTGTTCACAAATATTGTTATTTAACATTTTTAATATAGTTTAAGCACAAATATAGTACAAAATAAACCCGATAATGTTTTTAATATTGCCTTAATTAAAGTAAATAATTGCAATAATAAAACTGTGAATTTTATAAAATGGTATATTTTTTTAGTTACATTAAATTATACAAGAAATTACTTTCTTACGGGTTGTGCAACCCTGGTGTTATCTCTTCCAGGGAAGCTACGTTGGGGTGGAGTACGAATTCTTCTTTCTTTCTTGCTCCTATTACGAACTACTTTGCTGTGGATTGCACATGAAACACAGTAATGTAGTTTTGCATACAGCTTGGGCAATACATACTCTACAAAAAGAAAAAGCAAATAATAATTGTATACATTCCTTTTAGTTTAGGGAGTACTTACGGGAATAGACTGATGCTTCAGTAATATCTCGAACAGCAGCAGCTTCAACAATATTACGGATTACAAACTTTTTAATGGCTTTATCCTTTGGAACGCATCTCGCGCAATTAGTACAACGGACTGGTTTAACATGACCACGTCCATGCTTGGAACGGCCACCATTACGTCTTTTACAAGTCTGAAAAAAGTTATGTTGTATGAACATGTGCAACAAATGTTAGGTTATTACATTAAAAGATTATTTTCACATTAGATTTATGAGTAAATATATAAATGCATAATGTATTCTAATTACCATTACAAAATCGAATATTTCTTTCTAATTAATATTTCTCTAAATCAAGAAAATCCACAATAACTTACCATTTTGCTTACACAGTAAAGACACGCCGGAAATAAAAGAACTAGTAAATTCTCTAGTAACTTTTTATTGTTGATGTTACCAACTAATATGAGCGAACCGCGGGAATCTTGAACACAAAAGAGATATCTACAGTAGTTCGGATAGTTTAACAGACCGTAGTGAATGGACGCAGTAATAAAAAAAGCGTAACATTTATATAAGGTATACTAAAGAACATTTCCGATTTAGTTTTTTAATAACGCAGATTAAATAAGTATATACTTTCTTTTGCAAAAACCTTAGTATTTAAAAAAAATTGTAATGCTTCAACGAAAATTCAATTTAATGCTATATGCTCCATTTTTCCAATCATTCAACCAAGTAGACAACTTTGATCAGTTTTTGTGGTTTCAGGTGAAAGTAATTTCTACTATAAATGCATGCGAAGCAGCATACAACATTCAGAAGATTCTAAAACTTTACAAGTTAAATATTATTGTGATAACAAAATGAACAGTGTAGGTTTACAAATTAAAATTGTGTTGATATAATTTTTAATAGAAATATTCTTTATTTAGATCTTTAAATACGCCATCTTGCTCTGCGCCATAATCTTGGTTGGAGCTTATGCCAGAAATGTTGAGAATGATAATGAAGCAGAAGCAGCCGCAAGATTAGAAAGACATGCAGGAGGTGGCCATCATCACGATGTTGTAGACTTTGGTGCTCATACAGGACACAAAGGTTCATTTGGATGGTATGCAGACTTTCCTGTCCACACACATCATTAATTGGCAAAGATTTTGTTTACTTCAAGGCACCTTTTTGGATAAAAGCGTAATTTTTCAATTAATTTTAATTCTAAAAATTTCTGTGAAATGATATGTTAATGTTACTATGAAAATTCATTTTGTTATTGCTATGCTTTAAAGTCTTTTCTGCTTATTTTCTTGCTTTGCTTAACTATCTATTCATTTTTAAACTAGAACCTAACACTTCATATAGCAATATTTCTGTTTGTGTTTTTGCTTGTTTCTTTACTTTTATTCTTATACTTTTTATTAACTGATGCTTCCTTTCCATTTTGTGACTTCATTTCTTCATTCTAAAATACTACATACTACTACTACCTCTTAAATCTTTCATTTCATTCTTATTTACTAGCTTATCTTCAAGTCATTGCATACTGCTGACTTAACATTCCTTTCCTGCAACTAACCATTCTTACAAGAGAAAAAAGAAACAAAACCTATATACATATAGTATTGTTATTTTTTTGTATTAATATTTTTTACTAAGTTGTTTGTTAAAATAAAAAAAAAATAATATTGTATGGGTACTTAATAAAGTATCTCTGCATAGATATGTGTGTATCTTTTATTTGCATATACATTCCTGCATTTACAACTTGTCTGTTTAACAACAAGCAACTACAGCGATTATATATCATTCTAAAACCTTTTAGGTTCAATCAATTCCATTTCTTTTTTTTTTGTATAGTAACTATACATAACTTTGGTCAGGAATCATTACCCAAGAATGATTCTAATACTTTTTAGGTATATTATTTAGATTATCATACTAACAAATAACATAGTACATAATACTAACTACAGAATAGACAACAATATTCTAATATAATGTTAACCTGGTAAGTGAGTAAAACGAAGAAAAGAGGCCTTTAAATATGTATATGTATATATATATATATATATATCCATAAATAAACAACTACTCACTTTTCAGGTTAAGCTACAACACATTTACTTGTTTGAGAATAGTTATTATAGCTTTATCAACGCAATTCTTTAATTGACTTTTCAATATACAGGATGTTTAAGTAGATACTAGGCACATTTATATATTAAAATAAAAGAAAACATGCAACAGTGATATAGATCAATAAATTTGTTACATAGCAAGTTTTATAATGAATTACATAATTTATTTTACTTTTATTTAATATATGCATTACCATAATAACCCAAAGTTAGCTAAAACTAAAATTTACTAGTCAAACTAAAAGTTTTTAACATTATTACTAAATCCTATTTTGGGCTAGCTGAAACTAGTAGTGCAAGGTGCTTTAGTTAAAAGCCGAATTAGATTCTCATTGAATTCTATTTTGAGTATTTACTGAAGGTTTCAGTTAAAGCGTTTTAACAAAGTAACAATTAGTTACTGTAAAATGAGATGAAATCAATCAGGTTTACTTTATATACAAAGTATTGCCACTTCTTTAAGGGATCAAACAATAAATAAGTTGGAATACAGACACAGTTGCTCTTATAAATGTTTATCAAACATATAAAATAAGATAAGTCGAACTTCTGTAACTCAAATTTCTCTTCAACTCAAAATTTATTGCGTCTCCTTGCACTTCGTATACTAATTGCACATAATTTTCCGTAACTCGTATTTTCTATAACTCGAATTAATAATTGCATTCCTTGGATTTTGAGTTATGGAGGTTCAAACTGTAGTTTAAAAAAATATTAGCATTTGTTAGAAAATTTTATATTTTGAACTCCATAAATTAACTGCATAACGTATTTACACTGTTATGACTGCTTATTTTGTTGAAATGATGTAACAACTTGAATTGGCTGG
>VTPC01090436.1:177722-191579 GCA_011009095.1 Ignelater luminosus | reverse complement strand
AAAATAAAATTATGGTTAGGTTTTATGGTATCTGCTAAACTAAAATATTAAGCTGTAATATTTTGTGTGGCTTATGAGGTGTATGCTACCTTACATGTTATTATAATTTACAACCTTACCAGTGGTGGAGACTTGGAAAAGGCGTGCGTACTTTAACACCTTGTATCTCAAAAACTAAGCATTTATGGATATAAGCTTATAAGGAAAGTACACCTATCTTTTGATGTTCCATCGCCTCCCGAAGTTAGACTACTTAAACTGAAAACACCCTGTAGAATACATACAATTCAAGACGCTGCAGAAAAGACAAGTTGTTGATGGATAGACACACTTGTTAACATTTGCAAATTAAATGATATCAAGAAACAAATTATGTAAAGAAGCATTTTAGAAGTATAAGTACATAAACATGAAAAAGATTTAATTGTATAGCTGACTTGGAAGTTGAGAAATAGCAACAAGGAGATACAGATGTTAGCAATGGAAAACATCAATCGCCAGTATAACTATGTTAATTTGAAAAGCTAGGAAATGAAGATTACAGAATACAGGGCAACACTAGAAAACATTATTTTTTAATTGCCTTCATTTCAATTTGATTTGGCTTTTTACCAAGGCACTTAATCACTTTTACTAATGTTACAAATTTACTAATATTGTTATGTATTTCTAGTTCTATCTAGTAAATTCGAGTTTTGGGTCTTTATGGTAGCATATGCATTGAAGTCTTAAATATAATAAAACTGACCAAGAAATTCGAGAGATTCATATTATATATTATATTAGTTTATGATTAATATATAAGCAATTCTGAGCATATCAGATAATAAAAATAGTTTCTGTTTCGTTTTAGACATCTTTCTTGTTAATCAGATTCTGTACAAAGAATTTTTGATTTCAATCACAGGATGTATAGTACATTTCACAATATAGTGTTTTACACTAGGTAATTTTCATATTTCACAAGGTAGTTATTAATAAATTAATCAGTACAATTATTATTCTAATTAGAATAACTAAAATATTTAATAAGCATTTATAACCTAAAGGAAAATAGTCAATTCGTTGTTTAAAAATTCAGTTTATTTAAAACTATTACTTGAAGAAGATCTTACCAGAGTGAACTAGTAAACAAAAATCTAAATTCTGAATATGATGTACACCCACAATAATTGAAAATAAAACACTCATACCATAAAGAGATTGACAGTGCACGGTTAGCTTGCCTAGAATCTAAGTAATTACATTATAAATGTCTTTCCTTAATGTTCATTTAATTTTAAATCATTGCAACTACACATGAGTTAAGTGCTAAATCTTTATACAAAAACTTCTAAGTAAAATTAGATCTTTATATGAGTGTTTATGGCCAAACAATTAATTTTGATAAATTTAAATACTTGCTGAGTAGATAATAAAGATTATTTTAAACAATTGATCACAAAGAAAAATGTCACATCTATAATATTTAATTGTATTTGTACAGTACTACTAGCAGGTTGCTGATAATATAAGAAAAGCTTTTAAGTTCATATTTCTTAGAAATTTAGACTTTTATATTATGACAACTGGAAATAGCAGATAGTAAATCAACGGCTTGATGGCTTTGGTTTGAACAATGAATACACTAATTCAAAAAATTATATAACACAAAAAAACCATTTGGTATACTTCGCCTTACTAAAGTATGATATTACAAACTTTGTACATCATCGCCTAATGTTAACATTTCACTATCAGTAAAGAAGTAGAACAAGTAAAGTCAAGTTTGTTGTTCGGATATAAAACTAAACACATTAATATCTCAATTTGATAATTAATGATATCAGGAATACATTTAACGATAGAACAATAAGATGCATTGCACTTACAACATTTCTAAGTAACCGTGCTGTTAACATATTCCATCTTTTAAAATATGTTATACAAAAACTTAAGAATATCTAAATAATTTCATAATTTAATGCAGTATTTTTGTTATCATGTAGTACATAGCAGAAAGATCTCCCCTTAAATAAAGTAAATTTCCAAACATCAAATTGACCATTTTTCATGATAGATAAATATTTATTAAATCCAGTACCACATAATCTTCAAAAAGGGTAGTGACTTTTTCATTGAAATTTAGTTTATTATAGTATATATATTGAAGGTGATAATGTGCATTTTTTATTACTTTATTTTATTTATAATGAAGTAAAGGGTATCACTTGTAAATTATTTAGTATCATTAAAGCTGTATTTCAGAATAAAAGTATGTTCAATTAAGGTTTATTCAAGTATCTGTACTAGAATTATGGTCAATTTAAAATTAACTAACGGTAAGAATTGATGAAAATTAATCAATTTTCCTTTAAGGAATCTTTCAAGGAGTAGTTATGTGGCAAAGTGCACTTATAAGAAAATTTAGATATTCTAAAGACCTAAATTTTTCTGGGTGAAAATTAAATAGCATATCTAGTTTCCGTTCCTGATCGTTTTTAATTTTGCTTGTGATAAAAAGTAATAGTTTAGTTCATCTCTAGTTGGTACACCCTGTATGTGGTTAATACGTTAAAAAAATTTTCTAAAGTACAAAATACGCACCAGTTATAAAAGTTAGAACCAGGGGTCAGAATCGGAATTTGAAAGAAGCCAAACCAGAAATGGAATCAATCATATTTTAGGAAGCATAATCAGAATCGGAATCATTAAGACCAAAACAGTGCAACCAGAATCCATATCAGAAACACTAAAATAAAATTTATTAATACACGAATCAATATCAGAATCAGAATTAAGAAATCGAAATCAGAAATGGAATAAAATCATTTATAAAAATATTAAATTTATTTGTTATTAGACGATTTGCTTGAATACAATATGTACTAGAGTGGTTAATGGAGACCATCATATTGCTTTTAAAGGCACTGAAACAGACTAAGAAACGTACCATAAGTTCATAACCCATGAGATAAGATCATCATATTTAGTAGATTTGGTTATACTTAAACAATCACTTCTTCATTAAAACAATAATGTCCAAAAAGTTTTTCTTAAACAGCATCAGTTACTCGAAAGAAAGGAACTGTAATGTGGAACCAGAATCATATGAAATAACGGTTCCAAAACAGTTCTTGGTATTGGAATCAGTAAATCAATAATAGTTCCAGAAAATGTTGGAACCAAAATCCATATCTGTTTAGTGGTTCCTGAAAGTATCAGAATTGGAATCACTAACATTATATTTATAGCATCGGAATCAGAATCAGAATCTCTAAACCATAATGGTTCCAACCCCTGGTAAGAACTATAGAGATTTTATAGAAAATACATTTTTAAGGATTTAATCTTGCAATTCTTTCTTCAAAGAAATCTTGTAGCTCATCAATCAAATCAGTAAACATCAACACACAATCTTTTTTGGCATTTTTATATCTGCCACCGATTAAGATACTTGTCTTAAGACATGTACACTGCTGCAGCAACACTATATGTGTGGGATAGTGACCCCTCCAATTCAAAAGCATGTTTTCATCGACACTCATATACAGGGTGGCTAAAAATTCAACCATTAAATTTTCATCAGGTATTCTTTGGCTTAAAATAAAGAGAAAAATTCTGATAAACTACATCTTATCTTGCTTCTGTGTATAATTATAGCTCTTCACAATGGAAAAATGAATAGTAGTCTATCTATCTTCCCAGAATACCTTTGACTATACCTATTTGTGCTTAATTATATCAATATCTGATGATGCATTTTTGGTAATCTCAAAGTACACCAACATTTAACATCTTCTAATTTTTTGTATCTTCAATAAAATAGATTTTCATTCGAAGTTCTTTAGACCTCATTAAAAATTACATCAATTTTGTCTCTTGCAATTTTTGGTATATCCAGTCATTGATTAAACAAAAAGCTTTTAAAGTCAAATCAAGTTTTCATTGAAGTAATTTAAGTATCACTAATTAATGCAGGATAACACTTATTACTCAAGATATTTTGATTGCTTAGATATTTCCCACTTCACCTACTTCATAACTTCTTTTCTCATCTGCAAACTTTCATTTCCAAATGGAAGATATTATCACTTTAAAAATTAGATATACAGTTTATTTATGGAAAGTCCAAATTAATACAAGATGAGCAAAGATATATACTCCGTAATTGTTAATGAATTCAACTTAAAGAAGTTTTTTAAGGAAACAGTTCAATATTTCAAAAAATTGCAAGAGACAAGATTTATGTAATTTTTAAATAAGATGTAGGTTTATAGGAACTTTTCACTTTATTCTAAATGATTAAGATTTGATGTTCAAATCCACATTTTTTAAGTGGTTTATTTTATTTCTATTGCATGAAATCTTTCATTACTCATTCTTCGTATTCAATCTTTTATTCAAGACTCAAAAATCTTTTTTACTTTTGTGAATCCTACTTTACATATGTTGATGAATGCACATATATGTCTTAAGATAAGTCCATTTATCTTTGGCAGGCTTTATGTTACATAGAAACTCCATGATGAAAACAAAAGTGAAAAATATCAAGAAAAAAGTCACCTTCAATAAAATTAGATTTTGATTTGTATCTTTCTTGTACAGTCATGCAATAAAGTCAATTATTATTATTATGATTAAAAGAATACAGAAATAAATTACTTTAAAACCCTGTATATATAATTCTTCTCGTCAACTACGTTATACCTCCTTCCATGTATTGCTAAACATGTTATTTATGCTAATATACACAAGGTGTCATAAAGGCTCTTACATTAATATATTAAGTGTTTTACAATGATCTAATTAAGTGTTTTTTTTAAACATCAAATTAAATATTTTATTGTGTACTATGAACGGTAAATATAATAAAAAGAATTTCTAGGCAGTTATTCCAAAACTACTTATTTATAATACACATAATTTTTATGCATTATATTTTCCACTAAAACATATTTACCTTCAAAAGGTTGCACAGTATTTTCACTATTCGGCAGAAAATGATTATAACATTTAACGCAGTTTATAATAGTTTCCTCATTTTGAAATAAACTATTTGCTGACACCCTGCATAAAAATGAATAATGATAAATATATTATTTCATGTACTATATAAAAAGTATTTGGCATTTAATCTTTATAACTTTTAAATGTGAAGATGAAGGTTAATAACAATGGTTTCATTTGTTAATCAAAATGTATGTAATGAATAAATTAAAAGAAAGACAGAATGATATTTTTTTGCATTACATATGCATTAAAATTTACCATATTTCTAGCTATTATTAAATATCTTATGGCCTCCAACCCATTACAACTTTTTTAAATGGCACAAATATACCATGATAAGGTTCACTGAAATAAATACAACATATTCATTGAATGACAATAAAGATATCAACCATACTTACCAAGTAAAATAACGCCTATTATTGTAAGTACCATCAGAATGACCATCTGGTGTACTTAATTGAACACCTACATATTGTTCAGTTTGATTTAAAAGTGGTCCTACATATCTAACTCTGCCACCACGAACTCTTCCTTCTGGCACAATTACCTTCACCCAATGTTCAAGATGCAAGTCACGAGGGTTACGTGGCAAAAATGGTTGCCAATCTTGAGGCGGTACGTTATCACCTGTTGGTTCTGGAGCTGATGCACGACGAAAACTGCGAGACTTTGGTTCACTAAAGTTTATTTATAATTAGATAATGCAATATTAAGAGTGCATATTGCGTACTTGCGATAGGTAACATCTGTTCTAGTAACAATACAATCAATAGATCGCCGCAAATAATTTTCAGCTTCTTCTACCAAACTATCAGTAGAATCTCCACTATCAATACCAGCACCCCAATCACCTCGTAATTCTGGTAAAGATCCATTAGTAAAGCGAACTTTAGATATAGTTGGTTTTATCATGCTGCGACGAGAAGGTGAAACAGGAGCAGAAAATCGTCGTGATGGAGCTGGGGGTGATACTAATGGATACATACTACCAAAACGAGAATGCAATTGGCTCACTTCACTGGGTGAACCCGTTGTTGCAGTCCATGTAAACTTCTGAGACTAAGTAAATACTAAGGATTAGTTTTATATAAAACACAATTTTAAATTGTAACTTTACAGCAAATCCAGGTGAATACAAATCAGTAGTTCTTAAAAATTGGCCATAACTTGTTGGTATTGGAGTTTTCACATTCCCTGGACAAAGATGATCAGCTGATCGTGATAGTTCTGGTACCATGCTTGTAAATCCAATATCTGATAAAAGCACTCTCCGTGCTTCCACATTGGTTTTTTCTGATAAACGTAACCGCGATCCAGGTAATGGAAATTTAGATGGCAGTGTAGGGAAATTTTCACCTACCTTCACCTTAAATAATAAACTAATAGATTTGATTCAATCCATTATAATTAAGTACTTACCTTGTGAGCCAAACTACTTTCTGATCGCCACGCGGAATTAGGTAGAGCTGAAATGTCTGTTTGCGCACCTGTTTCACGTCGAGCATTATTTGAATGTGATAAAATAGGTCGCCCCTTCCTAGTATTTAAACCTTTTCCTAAAGCTTCACTAAAAAAATAAAATGAAGAATAGCTATATTGTTGCAGTGGAGAGAGGGCATTATTTAAGTTATAGTAATATCACTAAATAAAATTTAAAACTAATTTTTACACTAATAATAAAATGTAAACAAAAAAATTGTTTTAATTGATACACATGTTTTGATTGATGATTAGTATCAACATGAAAGAAGAGTATTGAAAAGTTGCAAAAGTCCATATTCTTACAGAAAATCTTGTCTGTATATTGCAAGAGATATAAAGAAAAATACTATACTTGCCACACCAAACAGATATAGTTGTGTTTTGTATTATTAACTAGACAAAATCTTATAACTTATTGGAACGAATAGCATTTGGAATCCAAAAATTGCTTCTCCTGTCAAACTGTTTAAGTGAGAGCTGCTATAAGTTTTTGACAGAGGATGGCAGAGACCATGTGGAGAATTTGCACCAATCCAGTAACTGTTTTTTAATTTTATTATCATCTTTCAGTAAATAAATAATAGATTAGTTTTGATTCAGGAATTTGCTATGTAAATAGTCACAGCGAGGCAGAAAAAAAATCGAGATCAAAATTGCGCACCATTCTAGATCTCTTTGGAATTTGGATTATCATTCTGGAGTACTCAATGAACATTTTAGTCCAAGAATTAAAAAAATCACAAGAGCTATTCAAATTTATTTCAATACTTTGTTGTTTCTATCAGCAAAATGATTGTTTTTGTTTTAATTCAGCTTTTAATAATTTATTTTTAATTCAATAATTCAGTTTACATCACGTTGACATTCTCTGCATTCGGTAAGCACCTCTGACAGCTGTTTTTGCTCGAAATTGTTTCTTGTTCTTGTCACACAAATCTGATTTTTTATTTGAGTGACAAGAACAAAAGATGATCCCGAGTAAAAATAGCTGTCAGATGTACCTTACCGAATGCAGGGATTATTCAGTTATAGATGTTTATGTTCATCTGTTTCCTTTCCAAAATTAGCACTAAAATGGTTGAAATGCATATATATTTATGTAGGTATAATGCAATTTAGATTTATCACTAAAACAACACTTTCCATCAAGTAGGCCAATTTGAATTTTGTTTTCAGCAAAAGATTGCCATTTGTATTCAGTTTCCAACGATGTTTGGCAAATGAAGGAAAGTTATTTGAGATTATGAGGTTATGTGTGCTCGAGTGAACATAGAAACATTTATGATTGAGTTAATTGTGCATTCTAATGTCCCCCCTCTCTATAAATTAACTGAGGATAATACTAACCTATTCAGTGTTGAAAAATATAAATTGTCTAATGCCTTAAACAAAAATTAACCGATCAGTTTTTTGTTTTCACAAGTGACTGATTCTAATTCCTGATCGCGACCTTTTTACATGAAGCTTGGCTATACAAATTTGACACATTCTTATTCTCCACAGATAGTGTTTAGGTTAATTTTACATTTGGGTTACAATCTATTTCTTGTTAATCTTTAGAGCAATAATTTCATAAAAAATTAACTTCAAGCAACACAATGCACTTTGTAGCACAGAAATTGCACAGCCAACTTTAATATAATTGAGTATATTCCAGATATAACAACTTAGCGAAGAAATATGCTGACCAACCTTGTAAAAAACATGTAGATTTCATTATTCAGGCATTACAACAATGTAACGTAGTATACTAGAAGTAGAACTTTCGTAACTTCTAAACCAATCAACAGATTTAATTTTTTATAATAATTACTTTTAAGAAATACGTTGAGTAAATAATTTTATTTAATAAAAACGATGAAAGGTTCGCTAAATGCTAAAAATTAGAAAAAATCAATTAAAACTGAAATAACTCCTGCGATTTATGGTCTAACTTAAGAACCCAAAGAGATCTGGAATAGTGCACAACTATACTGTTTTCTTGGATTTTCAACCTTCCGCTCCACCGTGTAGTCCTTTCACTTCAGAAACATTTTGCATATTTGTAGTTTGAGAGAACTTTACAATATATAATTAAAATAACGCTGAAACCAGTAAGTTCAGATGTTATATTGTTGTAATCAGCAATTAATAAGAAGATACTAAATATATGTATAGAATGATCTACTAAAAAAAAAAGAAGGTGAATCATTCTTTTTATAGAACACCTGCAGTGGAAAATAATTTAAAAATGTAGAGGTACTCATACTGTATGATATTCCAAGTACTCCTAATACTTTTTAAATTATCTATAAATAAAAACACAATCCTCCATCCATAAAAGATTGAAACATCCTGTAAGTAGTTTTTCGTTAGTTTTCCTTTTTATATGAAAAAATTAAAATGGTTAGAACTTTCAGAATTTTGTTTCATGAGCAAATTTTACTTATTTTTATATTTTCCTGCTTTTCATAGACTTTTTAGTGTAATTCATTATTGCTAAATAACTAATAACTAGAAAATGAGTTCTTAATTATTAATTGCTTTGTGTATGGTATATTAATAAATACACATTATGGAATGAACAAATACTCTCCTGCTAATCATGAGCATGTGATTAAAAATCTCATGATGGAATTTTCCTCAAGTTTAATTTTAATTATAGAGAATCTTTCCCATAATAATAACGCTTTACTAAATTTATTTGTTTCTGGTTTTCTTTCATTTCCTTATTGTTTCAGTTATGTTTTATAAACTGAATTCAATGCATTAAAAGTTTAAACTCATAGATAATCTAGGTTTATTATTATTAATATACTAAAAATTCAATTATTTCTAGATTTTAAATACATATGGTAAAACTTATTTATGACCTACAGCACATAAAAATTAATTTTAAACATTTATAAAAATGTTTCAAGTATGAATGTTTCTTCTTTTGAGAACATCATAGTTAATGCATTTATTCTGAAAATTTTAATAAAATCTGAATTACTTTGAAAATCTCACATTTCACATCTTGTAGAAAATTAAAAACTATTTATAACGTAGGCACTAATTAACTTCACACCTTCGTTTCAAATTATATGTTAATTTGCAATAATAATTGTTACTTATCACTAGTAGGTTTCTCCATGGAAATGTAAATACTTAAAAAATCTTACCGATGAATAATTGGCCGATAAGGTAATGGATTAGGGCAAGTATTTCTTCTTCCAGTTACATATTCCATGTCAATAATTCCACATTTAGAAATATCAGTTTCTATAATTCTAATTCGTTCTTCAAAACGGTCAAAACTTTCATCTTTCTCGAGTGACTTATTTTCAAAACTTGAATCTTGATAAGAATAGTAACTTTTCAAACTCTTCTCTTCATGATTGATCGAATTATCAGATTTCGAATTATACAGTTGCGAATTTTCTCTTTTATATGGATATGACTGTGCATTAGAATTCTCTTGGCTTTCAGTCTCATTAAATACATCATCTTCTAATTCCCTATCTGAAAGGCTTTGTTCAAAATCTGATGCTGGACATTGTAGATTCTACAAATAACACAAATACTCCTTTTAGTATTAATAAAAATAGAATGTAGAAAAGTACAAAATCAGATAATTATAAGATTGATCCATTTTAGTTATGAAATAATATGAAAAAATGACAAATTAAGTTAAAAAATAGACTACAAAACAGTTTAGAATCAAGCAATAGTTTTTCCTTTAAGCAGTATTTAAGATATTGGCAATCATTTAATAAACAGAGAATGTATCTCCGCATGTACTAGGCAATGAGCCAGTTGCATTACACTACATTCAACTAAGCAATATTTGTTCACACGAGTTAACTAGTATATTGAACAAATGCCACCAACTGAATGCCCGTTAGCTCTTTGTTCAGACCTACTGTGTTCTTACTGGGTGGTCAGTCAAAAACTCTGCCAGCACTATGAGATTCTCCTGTCTGCTAATCAAAAACATGTAATGCAGAGGATAAACAGCTTTAATTTAATTTAATCTCTAATTGTAACCATTCTATTCTATTATTTTATTTTAAAATTTCTATTATATGCAGTAAATACATTTTTAAAAAAGTTATTATACTTGACATTATTCATATCTACTTACTCTATTATTGTGTGCGTCTTGTTGCAAATGTATATCACTGTTATCAATAGGAACAAGTTCTTCTTTAAAATCAGAATCTTTTGTTTCCTCTGTTGTAAATATTAATTCAATATCATCAACTTCTTCATTTTGCTCCATTTCATTGTGGGAAGTGTTCTGTAAAGCAGGTTCTGACTGAGCATTTTCCAACGTCGCAGAATTTGATAATACTGAATTCTGAAAAGCACTTTGAGTCATTTGAGATATATTTGGAGATGATGATGCATTTAACTGAGATTGTATTGTGCATGTTGGTAGCATATTGTGTCTTGGTGATGCAGTTGTATTTGTTTGAGATGTAACACTTCCTGGCGAAACATGTCCAAGTGAGGAATCATCAACTGAATTTCTACCGTAATTTCCTGCCATTTCTAGATTTTCTTCAACAGTAGCTGGAATATTTGAAAAACTAAGCGTTTTTGATATGCCTAAATTTTTAATAGGAGACGAATATTTTATTGGAGCCTTCACAATTGTAAGATTTTCTAGAGATCTTGAAATTTTTTTTGAGCTTAAATTGTCTATTGCTATCGATATTTCTATAAGATCATGATTACAATTGGTTGATAAATTGCTTGTATTGCCAACAAATTCTCTAGGGCTTGAATCTTCAGAAAATTTTAATTCTGGTGTTGAAGTATAATATATGTGTTCCGTCTCATTAAATGATTCTTTTGAGCTGTGAATTTCTGGGCTTTTACTATGAATTGAAATTTCTTTTATTGATGATACTTGCGATTCAACATCAGATTGTGTTGGACTTAAGATTCTTGGAGGTGTAATAATTTTTACGTGCTTTTTTGGAGAAATATTTCCTGGAATGGTTGCTTGTTCTATAAGTTCTTGTGCTTCTTCATATCTTTCTTGTGGGTTTTCAAGTTGATTATTATTGCTATAGTGTTTCCCAACATCTTCATCAGTCTTCCTTAAAACTGTATTCCTTAGGACGTGATTTTCGATGGATAAGTTTCTCAATGTAGTCTCAACCGATTCAGCAGGCCACGCTCGTTGTTTTAATTCTAATATCTCGTTACGACTCTGTTCTAAAGCAGCTCTGAGTGCAACAACAGTTTGATGCAGAGCTCTTATTGTTTCCAGGCACGGCTTGCTATCAACGGCAGTCTCTCCAAATTCGAATTCCATTGTTGCCCAGAAATATCCATGCTGTTCATACCTATTTGATCCATTCAAATTCTGGATTTTAATAGAATATTTTCATTATTGTTTTGACATTTTCTTTTCCAAACAGATGATTGTATGCAATCTGCAAATTAAAAAATCATAGAATATAAATTATTCAAAGTCAAAAGGAGAGGAATATTGAGAATTATGGCCAATAAAGTACATATTGCAAAACGTTTTAGAACGAACGTAAACAATCAATCGGTGTATTCTATTTTAATTATTTTTTCAAACATACAAATCAATACGTAATAATTCGTACTGCCCCGGGAATTTAGATGTTGGATCAGACAAGCTTACTATTATGTATCTCTTTTTAATACAAAACGTCTGGTAGAAACGCACATGACGTACTTTGTGTCGTATGTCTACAATTAATCAGCTGAAGGAATACATGGAAGATATGAACTGACTTCAAATTTTGATAGAATTTAAGGAGAGAGAATCCAAGGCCAGTTTACTAAATCGTAATTGCAACCGAATAATTAGTATTTAGAATTACTAATAAAATATTATTATTACCGTGTTATAACTAGGATAACCCCTCAAACACAACACTTGACGATACCAACTTTTCCAGATATATGCGCAAATTCGTTAATTACACATGTTATTTATACGTTCATGAGATCATCCAATTTCTGCTTGTTTATTGATGCTATTCATTACATCATTAAAGAAAATTTAAAACCAGCGCTTGGTGGGGAAAATTAAAAAATTCAAAACTTGCCGCCGAAAAAATAAGAAAATCGGGACATCATCAGCTGCCATCAGCTGATTTTTGCAATTGTTTTGACATCTGACTTAAAAATAAAATTGGTATCACGTTGTGTACACATAACCTAAAATGAAAAATAGAAGTTACTAGTTAATACTGTTTATAAATAAAACTTAGAAAACATGTATTCTAGTGCATTACTTAAGAATTTATTAGCTTACGGAAAAATAATAATCAGAAACAAACACAAACCTACACATTGGGTATGTAGTATTTGTTTTTTTTAATCAATTGTCTAATTTTATGTCCTTAATAAATTTGATAAGTACATCTTGAAATATGACTAAACCAAATCCTTTAGAGTATTTTATTTGTGGCGGTTTTGGAGGCATTTGTACAGTTCTAGTTGGACATCCTTTAGATACAATTAAAGTTCGACTGCAAACAATGCCAATTCCTAAACCTGGTGAACAACCAATGTATTTAGGAACCTTAGATTGTATTAAAAAGACGGTTGCAAAAGAAGGTATTTGGGGTTTATATAAAGGGATGGGTGCACCTTTAGCTGCCATAGCTCCAATCTTTGCTATTTCATTTATGGGTTATGGAGTAGGAAAACGAGTATTTGGGCCACCACCAGACCAAAAGTTTAGTGTTACACAGTATTTTTGTGCTGGTGCTTTTTCTGGAATCTTTACTACAACTATTATGGCTCCTGGCGAACGCATTAAGTGCTTGTTACAAATTCAACAAGGATCAGGTGAAAAATTATATGATGGCCCTATAGATTGTGCCATTAAACTGTATAAGCAAGGTGGTATAAGAAATATATATAAGGGATTTGTTGCAACTCTAATGAGAGATGTTCCTGCTGCTGGACTATACTTTCTAACATATGAAAAACTTGCAGAGTTTTTTACTGATAATGGAAAGAAAGAACTTGGAATGTTTGCAACAATTATTGCCGGTGGTGCTGCAGGAATGTCTAATTGGTTAATTGGAATGCCTGCAGATGTATTAAAAAGTCGTTTACAAACAGCTCCTGAGGGTACCTATCCAAATGGAATGAAAGATGTTTTGGCAGATTTAATGAAAAGAGAAGGTCCATTAGCTTTTTACAAAGGCATAGCACCAGTATTATTAAGAGCATTTCCAGCAAATGCGGCATGTTTTGTGGGATTCGGAATCTGTAAAAAATTTCTAGATTATGTTTTTCCAAAAAATGTTCCTGAAGTTTCTCAACAATAAATTGTTTAGATTCTAGTGTTATTGAATCATTAATTAATATGTCAAGACAAAGCTGTTTTTATAGATGTATGAGAAGTCATTAAGATTT
>VTPC01090436.1:133253-172722 GCA_011009095.1 Ignelater luminosus | reverse complement strand
CGACGTTAATAAATTTATGGCCTATTCTTGTTTTACTTACACTTACAGCTTTGCAAGTATTAAAAATTTTAAATGACCTTTATTTCGATAAATATGCGTTTAAGACGAACATTTTTCTAACGTTTTTTGCTCAATTTTTGAAGGAGAATCGAGTGGTGTTAATATTCTCCACCTGAAATAATACACCCTGTATAAAACAAATTGATTTACCTCACATACATGCAGTAATTTTAACATTAAATTGAAATGTAGCAACTATTTTCAGACAGAGGAAGTATTATATTTCAATGAATATTTGAAAAATGTTTGACATTTTCATATCCTGAAAGAGTATTTGGCAATATACTAAGCTATAAATGATGTAAAACATAACCTTCAAATTTCAAAAACGTATGTGAAAGTCATTTCAACTTTATGCAATTTGTATCTCATTCACATAAACTATCAGATTTTCATGGCTAGGTCTCATCTAAAAATAATGTGAATACATTATAATCAGTGGTGTATTGGAGGGGGAACGCGGGGGAACGGCGTTATCAATAAATACTGAATATTCTTTTAAAAATCTAATTATTTTTATATAGTAAATGTATATGACAATCAGCGTTACCCCACTATTTTTTTAAGCTATACATCACTGATTATAATATAAGATCTTAAAAAGATGGAAGAATATAACAATAGAAAGGACCTAATTTGGATATGTGCAAGAAGAGTAGTGTGTGGATCTCATTTCTTCAGAAAATGTCTGTGTTTAATAAAACTAGTAATTAAGTTCATATACTGTGTCATCTAGGACACATTCTAAGAAACATAATGTGCAGTTGTACTTTCATGTAGCGGGACATACTCAGATTCTTTTTCTAAATAAATGTGCTCTACATTCTTACAGCACCAAAAGGCATTCAAAGCAAGCTATTCAATGGTATCAAAATTATGTGAAAGATTTTCTTTGTAGTTTAACTTTCTATTTCTTGCTATTTCCAACATTCCAATGGTGAGCAGCAATTCTTGGACACATTTCAGGTACTGCATATAGAGAACCAATTTCCAACTGGAAATTTACTGCAATAATGATGATTGTGAAGCATGTTTAATTAGGACCTAAATTTGAAAGCCTAAAAATATTTGTAAAACAAACAGTGAGTACAAACATACTGTACAGAGTGTCAAGAGAGACAAATCAACATATGTCTGATTTTGAATGCTTTGGCTAGCTTTTCTGGTAGCTTTTTGAAATTTTTGAATATGAAATCAGATATGCAATTTTTACACAAAAAAGATATACCTGATTTAAAGGGTTAGTCATAAGTAAAGTCACTTTATTGAATGAGATGATACAAACAAAACATTTTTCTTACATAAATAACAAAATTAATGTTTCTTTTTATTAGTTTTAATTTTTAAAGGAGCATAAACACGTTCCCTGGATATTAGTCGTAATTTTCTTTTAAGGTCATTTACAAGACTTTGCCCAGACTCTGCTGCCACTTCTGCAGTAATATTTTTTCAAATTTATTGAAATCCTCTTTAAGTTCTTAGCTGGTGTGGACCTTTGAGAATACTTTGTTTTTGATAATGCCCAGAATTTTTCTATTGGCCGCCCTTGAGGCAAATTTGGAGAGCTTGATTCTCGATTAACAAATTTAACATTAACCTGAGTTAAAAATTCGGTCACTATTTTAGAATAATGGGCCGGTCTTAAATCCGGCCAGAAGATTATACCTTCTTTTGAATGATGTTTTTCAATAAATGGGATCAAAAATTTTAGAATATTTAAATAAGCATCGGTATCAATCGTTCCTTTCCTCACATAGGGCTCAGAAACATTACCATCAGAATCAATCGCTTGCCATACTAAAAATTTACTAGGGAATTTAGTTTTTGGTCGAAATCTCACTTGATAGGGAACAGAATTAGTGTTTTTTGCCATAAAAAATCTTCTTGCAGGAATTTCATCGGGATCCCAGGGTATATAACTTTCATCATCCAGCACAATTTTTTTTCCATCAAGCATTGCACGATAAAGCTTCGCTGCTTCTTTACAGCATTTTTCCTCTTGGTTTTTATATACTCTGGTGCAGATGTTTGGACAAATGACTTAATAGACAATTTCTTTTTAGCTATCCCTATAGATAATTGAGAAAGTCCTAGTCGAATGCCAAGTTTAGTCGATGAAATTTGAGAATTGTCTTTTATCAGTCTCCCAATGTGACAAATTTTGATCACTTGTTGCAACTCTAGGTCTTCCGGATAATTTCTGATACTCCATCACCCCTCTCTTAACATATTGGTCTATTATTCTGTAGATGCTACGTCGCGATTTTCCTTCATTTTTAAAATGGTTGAATGCAGCACATTTACTGTAACCACACTGAGTATGAAACTTGCACACTCGTTTCGCAAAACACTCAGTTTCAATTCGATTCATTTTGTAATAGTTACTATTCTGACAAAATCTTTCACGTTATAATTCAACTGTCAATATGACATTTACTAAACAGTAAAGAAATTAACTGTTTTTCATTTGTTTAGCAAGAGTTCTGCGATTTAAAAAAGGTGGCTCTACTTATGACTAACCCTTTAAGCCGCTAATTAAGAAAAATAAATATTGAATGTGTTTTCAAAAACAGTCTATTATTATCATAAAAACCAGAAAAAGAAATAGTTCTCCAGTTTATTCTAGTGTACAAGCTTGGAAATGTCTTAAATGATAAAAACTAGCACTTCTCAATTTCTTCTTTTTTATTTTTAACACTGATCTTTTTAGAAATTAAGCACTTTAGACAAGAACGACTCAGGGTTTTCTGATTACATACTAAGCTACGACCAATTACTCTCGGAAGTTATGTAGTGTACTTTATTAACACCCTGTATAATTTCCGATCATCAATGTATGTCTTTTATTCCGTAGATTATGTGGATTGATTTACTTTCTGATGGCTTATTTAAAAATTCTTAAATTTCTAAACAAAAACATGAAAGGAACTAGTTCATTGTTCATTCAATTACTGTCATGGAATACCACTGTTCTGCGGAACACACTTTGGAAAATCTTGCACTAAACATACTTTCAATTATACTTCTACTCTACATGTATTTTTCTTCTTACACATCTAAGTAATTAACAAATTTATATTTAGTCGAGGAAATAAAGCAGAAAAGGTCGAAAAAAAATCGCCAAGATGGATTTTGATGTGGTTTGCGACAATCGATTCTGTGAGTTGTCTAGAAAAAATGCTCCGTTTTAGTTTTTTGACGTTTTTTGTTATTGCATTTCTACAGAGGAAAATGCATCTTTTTGGATGCACTTTCAGGAGCTATGATTCAGTTTGAAAAAAAATTGACAAAATGAGCCAAAATGGACCAGATTTTCTCACTCGGGGGTTTTTGGGGTCGCTGATCACGAGTCTGAAGTCCAAATCATCCAAAAGTGTCATGATCATCATCGTGATAAGTACCCAAAAAAACACATAAAATGACATATCGCTCACATAGATATACAAAAGCTTCCTATTTCGCTTTTTACAAGTCTAAATTTTCTGAATTCAAGTGACATTCTTTGATAATTTGAACTTGAAATTCGTGATCACCGCCCAAAAGAACACATAAAATGATACACCACTCGAATAGTTATTCGATAGCTTGCTATTTAGTTTGAACAAGTCCAGATTTTCCGAATTTCCCAATGATCATGACACTTTTGGATGACTTGGACTTCAAATTTGTGATCAACGACCCCAAAAACCCCTGAGTGAGAAAATCTGGCTCATTTTGTTGATTTTTTTTCAAACTGAATTATAGCTTCTGAAAGTGCATCCAAAAAGAGGCATTTTCCTCTGTAGAAATGCAATAACAAAAATCGTCAAAAAACTAAAACGGAGCATTTTTTCTAGACAACTCACAGAATCGATTGCCGCAAACCGCGATTTTTTTTTACTTTGGCCTTTTTTCTGTTTTATTTCCTCGACTAATTACTCATATTGCTAAATTCATGAGTGTTGCTAACAAGTAATGCTAGATACATAAGGTTTCTGACTCTCATAATTTTCCTTATGTTGTTCGCACCGATGATAATAGTCATTTGTTGTTTGCACATACAATATTGTAAGTGGAGAAATGAAAGTTGTTTGTGAGTTTGTTGTTTAGGTTCGCCTAGCATTACTAAATAGAAGTTTGGAGAGAAAGAAAATCTGTTTATTTTATTTTATTCTTGAAATTGAAATGTTTGTAAAACAATATGTGTAATTTCTTTAATTCAATCTAATTGTCTGCTTATTTACAGTCTGTGCAGAGGAAAAAAATTCATCCAGTTGACAAAGCTTTAAATCATTTTGATGATTTTTATAAACAAGTGTTTTCTTACAATTGGCCTTCAATACGACGAGGACTCCTGGGTAAACAGAAATATGTAGCTGTTATAAATAATTATGGTGATGTTGAAGAAACTATAGCAAAGCTTGAAAATCAAGGAGCACTAAATATGCGCACTTTATTCCATTTAGAAAAAGGTTACATACAGGAGAAATATGAAGAGAATAAACGTGTACGTTATTTAGAGAAAATATGGAAAATGGAAAAACAAATGGATAACAAATTTCAAGAAGAAAATAATACTCCAGAGAAACCTGATAGTAAACAAGTTAAAGAATATTCATTGGAAGCCAGTTTGAGGAATGCAGATATTGATTCTTCACGTTTAGTTGATGGAGATAGTCGTGAAATGGCACCTATATTGGCTCAGTTTTTGCCTGCTACTAAAATAAAGGGAAAAGAAGATTGGATTCCTGAATCACAACACTATCAGTATTATAACAAAGATCCAAACATCAATGTTGTTATTGAAAAGCAACATGATTTTCATTTTCCAGAGCACTTAAACGCTTATTGTTATGAACAAAGTAATTATTCTGATTTTGAACTTCCTAAGAAAGGCATTACGGGAGTGTATAATTATTATTTAATGGATGGTGGATCAGTTTTACCTATTTTAGCACTCGATTTGAAACCAGGAAATAAAGTTCTTGACATGTGTGCTTCTCCAGGGGGAAAAAGTTATTTGGCTTTGCAAACTTTGTACCCAGAATATCTTGTTTGCAATGATGTAAGCTATTCACGGGTGAGCAGAATATTTAAGGTACTAGAAGAATATTTATATGATTTAAATGAACGTTGGATTAAACCTAATAGGCTGAAAGTTACAAATAGTGATGGTAGGTCTATTAGTGAAAATAATTTTGATAGAATTTTAGTAAGTTATATTGTTTAACATATGATTGCAAATATATACAGAAATATTATTGCAGGTTGACGTACCGTGTACTACAGATAGACATTCAGTTATTGAAAATGAAAATAACATTTTTAAACCAGGAAGAATTAAAGAGAGGCTACAGTTACCAGAACTTCAATGTGCTCTTTTAGTACAAGCTTTAAAATTAGTTTGTGAGGGAGGTGTGGTTGTGTATTCAACATGTTCGTTAAGTCCTATACAAAATGATGGAGTTGTTTATATGGCATTAAAGCAAGTTTGGGAAGAAACTAAATTAGAATTTATTGTTAAGTAAGTTTGATTATTTTGATTGTGAGCTTATAGTAAATCATTTATTATTATTTTAGAGATCTAAGCCCAGCATTAGCACAAATTAGAAGTGTGTTTAAATTGGCAGATCAAAATTTAATGAAGTATGGAAATTTAGTTATACCATTTGTTTCACAAAATTATGGACCCACATATTTTTGTAAATTAGAAAGAATAAAATAGTAAATAAAAATGAAAGTGAATGTTTCGACCTTAATTTATTGTACAGTGAGTGGTAAAAGTACAGAACAAATTCATTCAGTTTCAAAAAAGCATTTTTATTTGATTAAAATATACATTTTCATATCAATGTCGATTCCCAACCAATGAGCAATGATGACACCAATTTCTTTTTTAATGACCCATATATGTATTCTTACAGACTCAAGGAGAGGAATTTCTTCTGATTTCAATGATGTAGCATTTGATAGCCTTAACTTTAAAAATAAAATTATGGGAATAAAAAATGTAAGTCAAAGCCAGTTGATTGTGATACCAAGTACTGACACCAAACAAAAGCGATCGCAAATTGAGCTCAATAACAGAGGCACTGTTGATCTACATTAAATTTGACAAGTTTAAACGTCAGTTTATAAGATTGAGGTTATTAAAATTTAAATTTTAGAAAAACATAATAATCATTGCCTTGTTGCATATTCTTTATTCTTTGCAAAGTTTGTATGAGCAAGTGTATATTTTCTATTACTCCCTCGTCATTTTCATCACTTTCACAATTATTTTTTTGTAAATTGTGGTAAAACAGATTTTGTAGGGTTGCGTAACCATTTCTGAATAAATCGAGTTAACCCAAATAACTGTATCTTGTAATTTGTATGATCAGATCAGAAATACGAGTTAAGTTCTCGAAAATGCATTATTTATTACTTTTTTCTAAAATTTAAGTTTTAATAACCTCAAACTGATAAACTGATGTTTAAACTTGTCAAACTTAACGTAGATCAACAGCGCCTCTAGCGCAAAGAAAATCATTATTGAGCCCAATTTGCAATCGTGTTTTGTTTGGTGTCGGTACTTGGTATCACAATCAACTGGCTTTTATGTAAGTACGCTGGTAGTGACATCCATCAAGTGATAAGTTGACCTGGGTACTTTGCATTAAATAAATTGAATTCAATATTATCAAACATCCATTGTTGTAGGAATTATTAGAGCTACATAAGAGGCACATCGTCACAGTTTCTCTGCCGATTAATGTTATACTATACTCATGTCAAGATTTTAAATTAATAGGTTATAGTGTTAAAAATTAGAAATCAACCTATTTTGGTATTTAGATTCACTGATATCATTTATGCCACTCCATTTGAAAACATTATAAAGTTTGCAAAACAGCAGTTACTGCTTCACCATGATATAAATTTACCTGTAGCAGTTTGATCATCTCAATGAGTGGACTTATGTAGTTACTCAGCTTTTGGTAGTGGAGTGTCTTGTTGGTAGTCTATCTCCCTGTATTGGGGGGGGGGAGTTTTCAGTTTTGTCCTTCTTGTTTCCCTCTTTTCTTTTCACCCAAGGTTTTAAAAGTAACCCCCTGGAGAAGTAGAGTGGCTTCATCAATCTTTTTCCATGAAGTTTGAACCAGAAAAACTTACTGACTTCTAGACCTTGTTACATTGTGAGTTCTACAATCTACACAATTGCAACACCAGCATAGATGCAGGGTTTTAAGTTGCTCAGACATCTGGGTCCACAATATGTGATAAGTTTGTGACACCCTGAGCAGTTGCAATAATTCCAGAAACACAGGGTGTCCAGCAATTTGGTAGTTGGGGATATGCCCGATGAGTGTCCATCATACTGAATATACAAGCTAGAATACAAGTTGAGAATGCAAGTTACTATGCTTGTAAACACTTGCTCCAAGGTGTTTTTACAAGCGCAACACTCATCGAAGATTTGTTGAAATATCAATACCCAATGGATCGCAAATTTCTTTGCTGAACTGTTTACTATTTTGCTTTCCTAATTCAACAATAATGTGTTCAGTTTTATAGCAAGTGACAAGAATTCAATTTAAACGTATCTGAAATATTGATGTTAGTTATAGAATAACTAACCTAACAATTAGTAATAAATTTAAATAATGATTTATTACATCAATATTATTTGTTACTAGTAGCTGCAGCACTAGTGCATATTCTTGGCATCAGCTTGCAAGAGTTTCAAATAGCATCAGGTACTGTTCTTTTTACATATTTATGCTTTGAATACATTTTGCTGGTAAAAACAGGTTTTTACGATGTTTTAGAATGCCTAAGTTACTATACGGAGAATTCTACACATATAGATGGCGTTGTAAAATCTCAACATGGACGCTAGTTTGAGGATTCGAGGGTGTCAAATATATGTGGACCTCTTATAAATACACGAAGGTTCTGCTTTAACTCTGTTTAAAATGGTGAATATTGATCTAGCAGATATCTTAAAGTATGTAGGCGTAGCTATACGGCCTTTTAAAGAAGGTGATGAAGTGTTAAAAGCCGGACATATTATTTTATGTGGCAAACAGTTAAGCAAATAGTATCATTGTGCTTGAAAACATCCAAATTAAACGACCACCCACATAAAATAACTATTACTCTTCATTCAGGTAAGTTTAAGTATAATTAGTAAAATATAATGAATTAATTTTTTATTATTGCAGATGCATTGCAATGGAAATGCTACTGTAGTTGTAAAGCTGGGGCAGCAGGTTGATGTAATATTGTAGCAACACTGGATTGCATACTTATTGTAAAAATAAACAACCAGATTGGGGTGGAGAAAAAGACAAAAAGCAGCTTTTTGTCAATTTCTCCAGCGTATAGTGAATCAATTAGATAGGTCAATACAAAATTAAAGCTAATTAAATTTTCTACAAAAAAAGGTTCTATATATATATATTATTTTGTTAGATCCGTACTTATACTAGAAATGACTGTCTAAAGTGAGCTAAGTTTTGAGACCTACAAATTTTGTCAGTAGTTCTGCTTTGATCCTCAACTAATTATGTTTAAATTAAATTAGATTTAGAAGGAGAATTCGCCAAAAAGTCTGCAAGTTTCCCCCTATTGCTTCCTTTGTTTAAAATTTTGGTTGTGTTATATATTACATGTTTGTAAGTACAGAGGGTACAGAGTGATTGCAATTGAGTGGAGATGGTTTGAATTTGGCGCCATGCTTAAATTACTTTCATGTTGGCACTACTTGTTTACTTTTTGCTGTTTTTGCAATCTGTCAAGTCTGTGTTGTTTACAAGGTATAATAACTTATAATAACAAACAGTACTATATAATTTCAAAAAAGAGAGATTATGTTATTCTTATATTAGGAGTAAAAAGCTATATTTTGATCCGAATGACAACAAAATATGTAATTTGACAATTTGCCCCTGGATGACCCTGAACGCTTACTCACTATAGCCAACCCACCACGTGAAAAACTGTGACGCGAAATTTAAATCATGCTCAATCAACTGCAATCACTCTGTACCTGAATTAAATAAATTTGTAAAAACAAGCTTATTTTAATAATAATTTCTATCATGTTTCTACCAGTGGTTTCTGAGTGAGGAAGCCCGGAAGTCACGAAAAGTGAAGATATCGAGGATATTCGATGAAAACTAGTGGGAAATGATATTTCTACGTCTGGCAACACTGCAACGTGCAAAACGCATAAAAGGCAAAAGCAAAAAGACAACCCACATAACCTAAAAATCGGTTCCTTGCGTTGATTGCAGTCGCTTCGTTTTTTGTCTTTATTATGAAAATAATTATAGTAGATTAAAGTTTAGTGAATTGACTTAACTTACGTCGTGTAATGGGTACTCCTGTTTTAAGTGAAACACAATTAAAGAAAACCCTGTCGGCAAAGAAAAAGTTAAAAAAGACTACTGTAAAAAATGTTTTAGCTGCACCTTATTCCAATTACTGGTAGGTACACAATCTTTATAAACAGTTTCAAGTAAATTAACTTTTTGTTTTACTGCAGGCCATTATTAAAAACAGAAGATACAACTTCATTATTAGACTTGCTTAACGAACATCTAACCAAAATAAAACCTACAAAAGTTAACATACCATGGAGCGAATTAAAAAACATCCCACGATTAGATCGTAAAGAATTTCGCTTAAACTACATTAAAACAAAACTGGATTCTCAAGAAATGTTTAACAAGTAAAGTGAAAAACAGTATGATTAATTTCTGATTATAAGATAATTTCTATTTTAGGCCTAATAACAGTGAAATAGTGTTCGGTGTCAATGAAACAACTAGACTATTAGAGAATGATAGTGTCAGTTCTATTTTAATAACTGGAGAAGTAAACCCGCAAATTATGGTGAAGCATATTATAGACATGGCTGTTTTAAAAAAGGTTCCTGTTTTGATTATTCCAAACTTAAAAAACACTTTAAAGGAAAAAACTGGTATTGCTAGTGTTACTATTGCTTTCAAAGAGCTTTCGATGGATTCACAATATTGGACCATTGATCAAAAAATTAAAGAAATATCATCTAATTATGCTGTACCACAAGACCACATTAACTATCATCGTAAAGACTATAATTCTGATGATGATGAATTAATTAGCCAATGTAGTCCAATGGATGTAGATGAAAGTTCTTTCAAATCTGAATCTAAACCATCGTGTAATTTATATTTGTTTAGGAAATCAATAGCTGAGCGAGCTTTTGTTCCTGAATTGTCACAGAAACGTGAGATTATTCAACCATTTAATGAACTTGAAGTAAATAGTAGTGGATTTCTAGCGTTTAGTGATAGTATAACAAATAGAAAGTCCGAAGATGATACTAGAAAAGACAATATTCAGAAAAAAAGTAAAGTTAGTTATAAATCTCTTCTGATAAAACGCATAACAAATAATAAAGATAGAGGTAAAAAGAAAATTGATATGTTAAAGAGAAGTAAATAAAAGTATGTAAATATCTAATTTGTATTGATAATTATTTCTAGATACTTTGATACAATAATCAAATATTTTATTTAATACATTTTAAGTCGGCTCTGATGACAATGACCTAAAATTTACACTATGTATGTATCTCCAAATCCAAAGGTTATGAATTTGATTCTCAGTCAGGCTGATTTCAAACCATCTCATCAATAAACTTGTCAAATCTTCATACATTAACAAATATTTCATAATCTAGAATAGATTAGATATATTCTCATAACACTGTAGTCAACACAGCATTTATTTCCATAAGACAAGATTACAGCTTCAATTGTTTAGAATCTATATTTCACCATAGATTCTCATAATCCAGCCTAGAATACCAAAACCACTCATTCGAGCCATAAAGAAAGGTCCAAATTGTTATACTCCATCAGAGTTTTAGAAAAGGTTGACTCCATAGCAATTAACAATTGAACATAATTATTGTAACTACCTTTTATAGTGTTCTTATACATTGGTAAGTAAAAATACATTTTAAAAGGTGTTTTATAAGTAGGGTTGTCTGACATCTTTTTCTGCAGAATTTCCAAATGAATTAATAATAAGTAAAAATTAAATTCTCAAAACAGGAAAAAGTTCCTTATTCACTAGTTGAGATTAAGTATTGGTTGTTTATATAGAAGTTCGTTGTTATTTTTATTTAGGTTGCTTGATCAGCTTATGACATATTATTTTGGTTATATCTCAGGTCACTAGGCAAGTAGCAGATTGTGAAGACATATGCAGTACATCATTTCCTGTCTCTCTAAATAAAACTTGGTCAGTTGATGAGTAAATTTTTTTAAAAGAATGTGTCCTAGGAAGTTGTGAAAAACCTGCCAACCCTATTTATAAGACACGATTTGTAGTCAGTCAGAAGTTTTACTTATTATTGTTAATTAAAAATAGATTGAAACTTATTTATGCAGGTCATAGCTTATAACAAATATAACAATTGTAATAACAAATTAAATTCTTACAAGTATTCTGAGTGATTTAAGAAAGCAAAGTGACCCGTAATAAGTTCAGCACATTTGTTTTTTCGGTAAAAACGAAATTGACACTTCATTAAAATATAAAATTCAATTTTTTTTAAAGTTTAAAAATTTTTAAAAATAAATTTCAACATTTAGCTATTCTTATTCCATGCTTGTTCCTCTCCTGAAGCAAATAGTCCATAAACAATCATTTCAACAATATACAAAACAACTGTTACCCAAAATATGATTCTCCAAGAAGTTATTGATGGCTAGAATGGTAATAATATCAGTAAAGTTTTATAGTTAGAAACTGAACTTACATCTGCTTGAGTTAATTTTCCTACAAAAATAGGAACAACAATTCCTGGAATTGTAGCAACCATATTTGTTATAGCCATTAAAGTTCCAGCAAAATTTGGTGCAATATCAATGTGATTAGATAGAAATCCACAAAACATTCCTCCTATTGATGTAATAGCAGTCGACATGAGAATAATGGCTATTATTCGCTGACATCCAATATAACCAATTATGAGGAAGCATATTGCAGGTGTAATGCAAGCAATTAATGTGGCAGTTTTTCTAGCTGTCGTAGTTGTTATTTTTTCATAGCTTTGCAATGTATCTAACACTTTACTTAGAATTATGCTGAAAATCCACATGGAAAAATATGGCATGGCAGTCAATACACCATTTGCAGCAATTTTAAATTTTAGTATACCCTTCATATATAGTGGTAGTTCAATTAAAACCATGTACCATCCCCAGTTGGAACAAGTATGTGCAACCAAAATTGCAAAAAATGGCCGAGACTTTATTACTGATTTCCAAGGTACTGATGGTTTTTTCTACAGCAAAAAATTTAATGTTGCATATCAAAAATTTGATGTATATTTTAAATTGCCTAGATTGTTTTAAATGAATTTCTTATGTACGAAACACATGCTGCTTTAAAATGCTTTAACCACTTAAACATATTAAAAGATGCAGTTTTACCTCGGAATCATGTTCTTCTCTGCTAGAACTAAGTGCATTTGTTAGGTATTCTTGTTCATCTTGACTAATAAATTTATGCTTTCTTGGTGAATCAGCTACCAAAAAAGGCCATAAAATTAACCAACACGCAGATACAGCTCCTTCAATGTAGAAAATTGCTTCCCATCCCAATTTTGCAGCTATTACACCCGTTACCAAAGTGAAAATCTTAAATGATGTTGATTAATTTGTTATAACTATCACAGTCACTACATCTTACCACGGTACCAAGAGCAGTTCCAGCATAGGCAATGCTGCTCATAATGCTTCTTTCTGTTGGTGGAGCCCATTGTGCTAACATTACATGCATGGCTGGAAAAGTTACACCACCTCCTATTCCTTCTGCAATCCTTAGTACTAATAAAGCACCATAATGTACTTTTGCAGCCAATGGCGATAAAAGTGTGCATGCAATATTTATGGCAACAGCAAAATACATAACCCATTTAGCACTAACTAGTTCAGCTATACGACCACCAGGAAGTTGAGCCACTAAATATCCCCAAAAATATGAACTCAAAAGAATACCTTGTATTGTACCTGACCATAAAAATGGACCATCCTGCATAAATTTATTTTATAAAACTTCAAAAGAAAAAAAACGATGTATACTTCTTTTTCATTATTGTTATCAGGTGATTCACTGCATTCTTCATTTTTTATTACATCTAAAGTCTGTCTCCATGTTCTATCATCTGTATTATTGAATGTTAGCCCGGCTCGTGAAAGATAACCGGGTGCAAGTGAGGAACTTGTAGCTGTTTGATTGATCATTCTTACCATAGCTATACTTAAATTTACTTTTAACCCATAAATAATTGCCATTGCTAAACAACCAAGTACAGCAAATATATAACGTGCTGTTAAAATCTCTGAAAATTAGAAATCGACAATTATATTCTTTTTCTACGTATCTCATATAATGGCAACATGCCATAACCCACAGTTTTCCAAAAATGTCTTGTTTTATATTTTTTGATGCAGTTTTATCTTACACATCTTCTTGCAAAATGTTATAACCATAACTCAACTAAACTGCTTTTTCAGAGCTGAATTAGCTTGTACAATGACAAAACATGTTTACATATTTTACAGCTCGAGTGTTTGCTTGAAAGTGAGTCTTTACTAATAAATTTGCTTTCATATGAGCCAATTCGACCCTGGCAGTCAAGTTTGCCCACCTATGGTCTTTTTCATAGCAACTTTAACTTATGATAACCTGTTTTTTTGCACCTTGTGAGTTGTAACATCATGCCATTTCGTGAACCATAACTTGATAGAATATACTAAAATTAATAGACTTATTCTTAATTGTATATAAAATGACATTCTTTAATAATAATCCTTTTGATGCTGCAAATTAGATTAGCCTCGCAGAATATCTAATAAAATCAAATTTATTGTTTTTTTTATTTGTTGCTTGTTCTTTGACAATGAAAATAATGAGAAGGTACTAAAATTATGTATACTACATTACCCCAAAGACTTCTGTCCATTTCTAGAAAAGTAAAGCAGTTGAAAACTGTTTAAAAACTTGTAAAATGTCATCACAATGTGAATTATTGTATTTTGACAGATTCTATTATTGCTATAGTAATGTTATTTGTATTCAGTTTGTTGCAACCAAACCAATTTGATTGTATTTTCTCAAAGAATATATGTCTTCATAGTCCACATAGAAGATGTGTATTTGTTTATCTGATTATGTGTGCAAACTATTAAGGTCATGACCCAAGGTGTATATAAAATTGTAATATAGAATTTTCCAGGTCATTTATTGTGATGCTTACTATTTTTTAATCGTGAAGTGATTGTTTATACTCTGTTAAAAATGTCAAATATATATGTAACCTCGAAAAATATTCCAAACCACTAATACCCAACGTAAGCAACTCATGTCTCGATCAATGTAAGAATGTAACGTTTATTTATTATTATTAATATTATTACGTATTATTTTTTTTAATAACCTCAAACTTATAAAACTGACGTTTAAACTCGTCAAATTTAATCTAGAACAGCGCCTCTAACAGAAAGAAAATCGTTATTGAGCTCAATTTGCGATCGTCTTTTGTTTGGTGTTGGTACTTTGTATCACAATCAACTGGCTTTGGGAATGTCCTTAAGATACTCTTAAAAATGCTCAATTTCCCTGAAACAGGAAGGCCATGATTTGACACATCTTTGTAAGAATCTTTGTCAACTATACTCTGTAAACTGCAAAGAATAGTTACTTTATACTTTCCTTCTTATTACCAATGCTACTGCTCAAAAAAAATTAGCATTTGAAAACCTGCTTGTTTTACAATCTTGAGCAGTTTCCTTGGAAGAATCATTGCTGAATCGTTTTTTCAAATAGCAACTTCTCAGTTTTATTATCGCTAACGAAATTTGGTCTTACCCTTTTTCCAATTAGCACATCCTTTTTATTGTTTTCAAGATCATGGTTTCTCTGAGTAAAAAGTTTCAATTCATTTACCACCAACTAACTGCAAAAGTCAACTGAGCAAGTACCATTTTGAAAATAAGGGAAGCAATGTCTTTTTTTGAAAGACAATAAGTCTGAGTTTTATTGTTAATAATAAAACTGAGAGATCGCTACTTAAAAAATGAGTAAGCATTGATTTTTCTCAGGAAATTAAGCGGGACAATAAAACAGATGTAGTTTCTCATTGTTAGCCCTTTTCTGAAAAGTAGCATTGGTAATAAGAGAAAAGCAACCATTCTATGAAGTTTAAAGGGTAGTTGACAAAGTTTCTCCCAAAAATATGTCAAATCATGACCCTCCTATTTTAGAGGAGTGAGCATTTTTGAGTTTATGTCAATTTATAAATGGCATATCAGTGAAAACAGAATTTATAGTACAATTAAGATTATTAAAAAATATATGCAGGATGCTATTAAAAAATAAAGTTTGTACAACTTCCATTAAGCTTGAGCCATTTTTAGTCGAAAAATGAAAAAATGATATGATTTCCATTTCCCAAGTTTCAGAACTCTATTTCAAAGTATAAGCAAATGACAGATTGTTTTTACTTTCCCTTGACACCCTGTATGTGGTATGTCTTTATTTCATAAGTTCTTTATTAAATTGTAGGTAATCATAAATGCCATTATTACTTTATTTGGACCACTGTACTGGGTTGTCTCTAAGTCAGTTTAAAGGTTTTTTCCTTAATTATTAAAAGTGACTGAGATGATAGGTCAGAGTATAATCAACAACCTTACATCATACTGTGTATTACGTACATATGTCAGCCAAAGTGGACTCAAAATACCATATGAAATAACTGTATAACAATTAAAACGCTCTTATTTATTAGAATCATTTATTTAAAAAAGGTGACTTTTGTTTTATCTGCACACATATAAAGGTAACATTAATACTGCTTATACACATAATTATATTATTTCTTAAATAGACTATATAGAAACAAAACATATCTACATTTTTCTACACTAAATAAAAAAAAGAAAAATACTGAAATGATATAATGCTATCTTCTTACGCCTCTTTACTTACCAGCGGCAGTCGATAAGCTAATTTCAGAGTAGGCCTGGACTGCTTGATTGGTTTAAACTGTCAAGATTGTCAAATTATAAAGAAACTAACCAATGAAGTTAGCTCACCTAATGCCACTGTTATTTACATACACTATGAATTGACAAAATAAATTTATTACACACTTATTTACATATAGATTCATGAGACGGATAAATAACAGTATTCTCATCGAGTACATATGTTGTAGTTGTATAAAGATTAGAGATATAACTGTTTAAGTTGTTTTGTACCAAATTGACAGTTTATCATTAGTACAGACGAATTAAAAACATTTTTAACATAAAATTCTGAGTAAAATTCAAACAATCCTTAGAGACTAAATAAAAAAAGTAGTTCACAAAATGCAATATACATACATATGCTATGTACCTACATATTGCAGTTGTTTGAAGCTATAGCATACTTAATGCCCGATATGCAAAATAAGAACATACATGTGAAAATGCACTCAATTGACGTTGTGTTGTAAATAACAGCATGTTCTAGAATTTGTGCTGCTTATAGTTTCTAGTAGCTTTTGTATAGAAAGGCCACATTGTAAAGAGAATGTACTATTGCTTTCAAAATGAACTAGAACACTTTAATTTTCCCGTTGTAATATTCTACATTTAATTTCGGCTAAAATATCTTTATTATTTGACTGATTAAGTCACATTTACACTAGGAAAAATACTTACATTTTTGAATCATAGTAGTTGGCCAGTGTCCTAGTTCATTTTGAAACCAATAGTACATATAAAACAACTAAAAATATATAGGGCGCCCCTTTAAATAAACGACAAACATTGACTGCAGATTCTAGAGCAGTGATTCTCAACCAGCGTTCCATAAATCTTGTTGTAAGTGTTCCAAAAAATCATGAAAGATCATCGGGAAGATAAAAAGGGTGTTCATTTGGGTAGAATGAAATGAATAGAATTTTTGTTTTATGAACTATCTCTTCCAATAGTATTTAAAAATGTCCTTTTGGCATCTATATGTCATAACCTTGAGATGTTGCAAGTGATTTAAAACAAAATGAATACCATGAACCGCTTCTTCAGTATTTTGCCATAGCCTGGAGAATGTTCAATAAATACAGAGTTAAAATCATTATAAAGCTTTAACTATTATTATTATTTTTTAAAGACATTTTGTATGTTTTCCACCACACTTAATTTTTTCTCTATGTACTTAATTTGCCTATAAATCTTTTATTTAAATATAAAAGCTATTCTAATAGATATTGAAGGTCAAACAAAATTTAAAAATAATTCAACATTTAATTCTTCTAAAAGCTCTTGTTTTTTTTGTTATTTTATTACTGCTTGTTTGTAGTAAAAGAAACGGTTCTCTCTTAAAATCTTGGCAAGCTGCAATAATTAAAATGGGATCAACACATTTAAAGATTATGGTGTACTAAATTAGCATCTTGCCCATTCTATTGAGAAGTTCATTAAATGTTGTCCCAAGTAGTTAATGTTTCTTTTTCTATGGTTGCTCCTAAATCTGTCAAAAAAACTACATTTTGGATTGATGCAGTTGGTAGAGGTTCCAATGCATCCAGAAGATTGCTAACTTCTACATATCAATTAAAAAGTTGTCAAACT
Source organism: Ignelater luminosus (assembly GCA_011009095.1). NCBI lineage: Eukaryota > Metazoa > Arthropoda > Insecta > Coleoptera > Elateridae > Ignelater > Ignelater luminosus. The sequence continues at coordinate 155,014 of VTPC01090436.1, read as the reverse complement.
TGATCTTAAAATGAAGTTTCACATATACCATTTGTTTCATAAAAAGCACACGAGACTGTACCTCCTTTATCTATTGTATTACATTCCCAAGAAACTATGTATACAGTAAAACCCACTTATTGGAATAGCGTTTGGACAAAGGAGAATTATTCCAATAACCGGTATATTCCATTAGCCAACTTTAAGATTGTCAGAATTCTGCAAGGCAAATTGAGGTTATTGCACATCGCTTGACATTTATACTATAAAACTGTATTAATTATTTATTGAAACAATTATTAAATCTAATTTAATTACAATGTCCATAAATTAAATTAAAATTATGTTTTTACAAAAAAGTCAGTAATTTTAGATTGTTTTTTATGGTTACACGATAAATCTGTTATTTATTGTTTTAAACTATAATGTTTAAAATCAATATTTGATTTTCCTTCGAGAAACCTTATTACAGAACAAGCGCTTGTTACTTTCTTTTGTGACTAGTTTGTGTGAACAATATCCATTAAAATTTTTATTTATGGTACCTATATAGAAACAAATTTAAATAAGAGGAAGTAAAAAGAAAGAACCGGCAAAATCTTGAAATGCCAAACAACATACTGTAGTATCCTGATTTAAATTTTAAATCTAGCGCGTTATGTAGGGAAAATAGTAGATTATGAAACGTTAGAATGGAAAGGGGAATTTAGCTAGCTCTGAAGGAACCTTGGAAATTTTAGTTTTTTTTGTGTTTACTGTAAATTCCTTGTAGTTTATTCTAGTCATGTTACCAACACTGAATTTTCAAAAATAGCGGGAGTAGTAGAAGGGGTAGTGATAGTAAAGGAAAGGGGAAGGGATGTCGGGGTTGGAAAGAAAAAAAAAGGAAAAGATAAGCTCTCTTGAATCGCGAGTGTTGAAAGGGTAAGACCGGCTCCATCAGGATAACGAAAAAAAAACATTTTGGGTTTGTGTTGTTTCAGGAAAGTAAGAGCAAGGAGGTGAGGCAAGCATGGATGTTTCTCAATTTTTTTTATTCTTAAATTTGGTCATGATGGGGAGATTGGCGAGGATTTTTCAGATAAATTTAAAAAAAAGCGACATCAGTCATAAACCATAATTTGTCGATTATTATTGTATTTTTCTTTCCAGTTTTATTTTCTAGATAAAATTTGTTAAGGATTTAATGGCACTGATTTGGGACATTAAATTTTTATTTCTTAAAGGGGGATATTCTTATAACCAAGCTTCTGTTAAGCAGGTTTTACTGTATATATATATCTATATATATATTATTAACTGGGAGGATATCTTCCACAATTTGGTAGAAGAAAAAGAATTTTGCTTAATATTTCTTAGAATATTTTAACAATCTTGCAGCACCTCGAAAAAATTTTTGATTGTTTCAATATATTGTATTTTATGTTACAGTAGCAAAAGGCAACTTTTTATGACTATTAGACATCTGATATCAAAAATTCGAAACTTAACATTTTCAATTCACCGATCTACCCAATTTTCATCCATATTTTAATTGTTAGTTCTAGGACTGAGTCGCTTTGTATAATGTATGTTATTAAATCTTTTGTGGGTACTTCTTCCATCTTGTATTCAAATAATATCCCTCATAATCCCAAAGATTTAAAAAAACAATGAAGATTAGAGTTAATATTAATTGCAAATACAGCAGCTACAGCATATTAATAACTAAAACTAATATATCTACCTTTTTCAGTCTTAATTAGATCATTACATATGTTCTTAGTGTGCATACTATAACAGAACATACCAAATAGAAATATAAATTATTTGTTTCTTGTCATTTTAATTTATTTGGCTCTAAGTGGCTGGGATTCACCAGCTGCAGTACTATCATATTTGTTCCATTTCTGTTCCTCTCCTGATCCGAATATACCATATGCAATGATTTCTATGATGTATAAGACAATGGTTACCCAGAATACAATCCTCCAAGAACCTATTGATGGCTGAAAGTTTTAAAATATTGAGAGAATGAAACAATTAAGAATAATATAGTACTTACATCTGCTTCAGTTAATTTTCCTACAAATATTGGCACAATAATTCCTGGAATGGTTGCACAAGAATTGGTTATTGCCATTAAAGTTCCAGCAAAATTTGGAGCAATATCAATATGATTAGATAAAAATCCAGAAAACATTCCTCCAACTGATGTTACAGCAAGTGTCATCAGAACAATTGCCAAAGTGCGCATACATCCAATATAACTAAGTGCAATGAAACAAATCATAGGTACCACACATGCAATTAATGTTGCTATTTTTCTAGCTACAGTAGTGCTAATTATCTTTTTGGCTCGTAACGTGTCTAAAGTTTTACTCAAAATCATACTAAATAACCACATTGTTAAAAATGGTACGGCACTTAAAACTGCATTTTCAGCTATCTTAAATTTCAACACGCTCTTCATATAGTTTGGCAATTCTATCAGCACCATATACCATCCCCAATTAGAACATGTATGAGCTACTAAGATTGCCAAAAATGCTGGTGAAGTCATTACAGCTTTCCATGGCACTGGTGGTTTCTTGTTCTGTAGATAAAAATTAAGTTATTGGTTAATAATATTGATAACACTGGTGTTCTGAAAGTGACATCCATCCTTCTGGTGATTGATTCAGTAAGATAAAATAAATCGAAAAGCAAAAATAACAAAACTTTGGTACGGCCTTCGTTATTGAGTTATTGATAAAAGACGTAATGACTTTTAATGTTAAATTAAATTGTATTTGAACGAAATGGAAAATAATTATTTACACTAGAAACGTTTTTTCAGGAAATAATTATTTAGAAAAGCTAAGATAAGTACAACTTCACACACATTTGCACGGCACAGGCAAAGCACTGACCATCTGTATAGCACACTTCTGTGTACACGTTTTCTCTAATAAGTCCCTAGAAAAAGCCCAAAGGATTTCCCTCTACCAATTCAATGGCCTGGGAAGATGATATTTAAGTAATTTTGGATTTGCATATTCCAGTGTTCTGGGACCAGTGGTGTATTGGAGGGGGGACGTAGGGGAATGGCGTACTGCTACTTACCAATAAATACTTCATATTCTTTTAAACATCGTAATTATTTTTATATAATAAATGTGTAATATGAAAATCAGCGGTCCCCTACTATTTTGTTTAGCAATACATCACTGTCTGGGACTTCATGATGTTGATACTATGAATGTCATTTAGTAGCTAATGGAACGTCCTGTAGCAACAACAAACAATTAGAAATATAAGTTAATGCTGAAAAATCAGTTTGGTCCATAACTCTGTAATGAAGGCTGATCTGATATTTTCTTACCTTACTGAATCAATCACCAGAAGGACAGGTGTTACTTTTGGAACACCCTACATAATAATAATGATACAATTTGCGACTTAAACTCTGATAGGGCGCTTCAAAAGACAATTATCCGATTTGTGCTTTATGTAAAACAAACAGATTTATGTTATTCATGTTAAGAGTAATCATTTCTTTCTTTTAAAATCACTAAGACACGATAAACCAAACCATTTGTTGCGATTTATTTGACGAAGACACTAGTTTTGCTGGTGCCATCAGGTGTTGTAATCAAGTGGAATACTTCCCAATATAAATATTTTAAAAATGTATCTACCTCAGAACTGTGTCCACCTCCAGCAGCATTAAGTGAGGATACTATAAATTCTCTTTCTTCTTTGCTGATTAAGGTTTGTTTTTCTGGAGTATCTGCTATCAAAAAGAACCATAATAACAACCAGATTGTAGCACTAGCACCTTCAATATAGAAAATTGCCTCCCAGCCTAAGCCTGATGCTATTACACCAGTTACAAGTGTAAATATCTAAAAAGCATTAACACTTTTAGAAACCCCAACAAAATAAACTTATTAATTTTATACTTACAACAGTACCTAGTGCAGTCCCTGCATAAACAATACTGCTCATAACACTTCTTTCAGTTGGAGGTGCCCAATTTGCTAACATAACGTGCATTGCTGGAAATGTCACACCTCCACCAATACCTTCTGCAATTCTCATAAGCAAGAACACTCCATAATGACATTTAGCGGCAACCGGTGATAGAATAGTGCATACAACATTTATAGCTACCGAAAAGAACATGACCCATTTTGCGCTAAATAACTCAGCTATACGTCCTCCAGGAATTTGAGCCACAATATACCCCCAAAAGTAGGAACTCTTTAAAGCACCTTGAACTGTTCCTGACCATGCAAAAGGTCCATCCTAAATAATACAAAAATTACATTAATAAATGAACATGACCTAAGTGATATGATTTTATTTAAAAGGTTAATACTCTATAGGACTACTTTATTACATTGAATTGGGCCACCTTGTTAAGAGCTATTTTAAGAGACTTAATTTATTGTACATCACTTTCAATCAGCAAAATGAATGTTTTGAAATACACTGAATTTCAATGCTGAATTTCTTAACTGTCGATATAATTGTTTACTAAACAATGATTAATATAAATATTTTATTTTTTACATTTCAATGTTGTTTGATGGAGCATGAGTTTGAGAGACACATGCTTGTACTTAATGATTTTGTTATTTAAAACAAAATAAGTAAATAAATTCATCAGATCAAACTTTTAATTCCAAAATATAAATTCAAACTAACTGAATACTTTTTAATTTGTAATATGTGAGGATTAAGCTTAACCTTTTTGTATGAAGTAAAAAAGAAAAACGCTCACACACGTTGATTTTGGATTTAAGCAAGGCATACTGTGCCGTAAAGATTTCAAACACTGCATAACAGTTGTTCTTAAATTTTTTTTAAACTGCAAAGGGGATCAAAGATAGCTTGTTTGAAAAGATTTAAAACTATCTATTCAGTGGTATACAATTTAAGCACATTGTTCAAGGATTTGTTGCTGTAAGGTTAAAATAGACTTCAGTTGAGTTTTGTACACTTTTGATTTAAGGTAACCCCATAAAAAAAATTCAAAGGCTAAATCTGGCGATCTTAATGGTTGTTGAAGGGTGTGCTGGAATTGACCCATAAAAAGTTAAAGACCGAACAAAAAATGCTTATGCCAACTACAGGCATTAAGAGTAATGTAAATAAATAGACATTTCAGAAAATAAAACAGTAGTTTTTCTTTTTTCAATAATGTGAAATAATGACGTTTATCGAAAAATTGTTTTACTTTTTGAAATATCATTTAACATTTACATTACTCTTAAAGCAAACAGAGCCTAATAATTTTCTCCCATGTCCTTAGTAAGTTAAAACATCCTGTGTACACATTTTAAATTTGATAATTAATAAAAACTTACTTCACTACTAGTACTAGTAGTACTGGGCGAATCCTGACAATCGTCCTGAGAAGAAGCTTCAGCTACTATGCTCTCAGAAACTTTTGCTGTCACATTTATGATTGCTGGAGTTGAATTTATCATTTGATGATGTGGATTTAATTCGGCAATAGCAGAGTTATTAACCATACTTACCATAGCTACGCTTAGATTTACCTTAAGACCATAAATAACTGCCATTCCTACCGAGCCTAACACAGCTAGCACGTAACGTGCCGCTATAATCTCTAAAATGTCTGTTATTTAATAAACAGAAAAAAGGAAAGAAAACTAACTACTTACTCGTGCAACGGCCACCCCTTGTAGGAACTCTGTCTGCCATCCTGATGTAGTAGATACAGTATTAATTCTGAAAAAGACAAAATGTCTTCTATTTAATGAAAGAAAATAATGTGTAAATATAATTAGACAAACAGAAGTAGGGTAAATTAAAAAAAACCAGCTAACATAATAGTTACAGCTGAAGATACTAAAGAAGTTTTTAAATTAAATTAATTACTGTATTTGGAATTATTGGAAAGTCCATGAACCTAATAGAGACATCCGAGCTCCTCTACCCTGTCTGTCATAGGACATATTGTTACCAAAGAATTAGAGAATCTTGGGAAACTTGTATCATTGAAGATGGTTAAGTACTTCACAAGCTGCACTGAATCTAAATAAAAAGTAATAAGTGTACTATTTCATTTGTTGAGCAGTGTACTTTACTTGTTTGCATTTTGCACCAGTGGCAGTGGTTCAGGACAATATGTAATTCCTACGATAATTCTTAAAAGAAAAAGGATGTCTGAACTACTACAGGATCTCCACTAAAATGGTTAGGGATAATCAAGATAATAAAGTTCTCATGGTGCTTGGCGATGTTACTCATTTGAAACATTCGGTGAATGAGGAAGTATCCTGGTTGGGCTGCAGTCCAATTTCAAGTTTCCCAGTTACTTCGAAAAACATGTCAGGGCTGCAAAATTGTAAATGCTGTTCACGGATTCATCATTCGTGTTTGCAGGACTTGAGTCTTCGTTGCATTTAATAAAGTTGGCAGCAGGGCCGGCTTTAGAACTTAAAATTCAGATTTCTGCGCCATCTCATTTCATGTCAAGTAAGTGAAGATTAATGCAGGGCAAAGCGAAATCTTGGACCACAAGCGACCTCACCTGCTTCTACTCCTTAAAAAAAAAGAGGAGTGCCTTAGCGAGCAGAGCCGGTGTAGGGAGGGCCTAGAGATGTGCCGTGGAGTGGAACTTATCTACGACGATCTAACTTCAATAGCAAAGACAGGCTTTTTTTTCCTTTGATTTGATTGATTGAAAAATCTTTAAAAAGCATGACAAAGTGTATGATTGACACTGACGAAAACCCATGGGTAACATCTTGTATATTGAAGAAACTAGTTATCCATTATTGACCCAGAAGGCTTAAAGAAAATGTAACTGTTAGTAAGAAAAACGTCTTCGTTCAAACAACTAACTTGCTCGACAAACACCGATTCATACAAGCCAAACCGAACCGAAGAGCTCGGGCATTCAAAAAAGTTTGAGAAGTTCAAACTTTCTGAGGATCAAAGATTGAAGGCGAACAGAAGAATTATATCGAAAAATATTTTAAGTAGATTCATGTGGATTTCATCCATATATGTACAGTGTACACGGTGTATGTAATTCTTAATTCTCGGTTGCATTAAAACGTTTTCAGTCGTTATTAGCTAATGCAATGTTAACTTTACAATTCAGCGATCTGATTGGCAAAGTTGACAGTAAATTCTACTACGTTTGTTGTTGTTGTTTTGTGGCTGACGCTTCAGGTAGCGGTTCCTTTGTATCTCATGGTTTCAACTACTACGGTCACTTCGCCGCCAACTAGAATTGAGCCGAACCCGAACTCATCGTAGTCACACGGGACTCACTGTTTTAGATTCATCCCAAAAGATGGCATCCTTTTCCAAATTTTTCCACGGGAAAAATCTAGGACCTCGGCCGGGAATAACAGAGCTATCAAGGCTCCCTCTACTACTTTTGATTGGCTAATAACGTTTCTAACTTGACGACGCTTTTTGCTACTTTTGAGGGTTTTTCATATTTGTGATCAAGTTTAGTAATGATGACTATATACGTAAAATGTTGGTGGAATCATATCAGTACCTTCTGCATTAATGTATTTTAAACTATTTATAGCATTTTTTGTTTATGTAATCTCTTTACCAATTTCTACACCTTCTTATCTTTGCGCTTTGAAGTAGTTGGCTCACTGGGTTAACATGTGAGGCCGGTCCTGGGTAACAGTCTTACTAATGGTATCTAGGAAGAAGCCCAGGAAATTCTGGATGGTTTTAGTACCGACTGGGAAGAATAATTATTTATATTTTTGATATTTACGGCAGACCATTGAACAAATTAGAAGAGCGCCCAAAAAGCTGAGATTTTTACAGTAACATCATACAAAGAACTTTAAAATAGACGAATCGTCGTAGAAAATAAAATCTGAGTGAACTGAAAAATCGATTCAACTAAAGATACATACCTAAAGAACTTTAACGTCGATTATAAAAAACTAAGACTAAAAAAGTCTACAATTATCGAAAAAAATAAGGAAGAATAGTGGTATTGTATCATATGTGAAGAATTGAAATTTAAAGGTAGCGTGCAAAAATTGAGCTCAAGAAGTATGTGCTAATTGTTTGATAGTTTGCAATGAGTGCACATCCTAAAATAAATTCCAGTAGATTCTATCGTTGCTTCTAATATTTCTTGAAAACGGTAATTTGTTGATATTGACAAAAAGTAAAAAATGCTTAAAAAGCAAAACAAAAAATATTCGACAGTTCCAGTTTTAATTCAGATTTATTATTTCTTTTTATTCTTCTTTTAACCGAAAATGCTCATATTTTTGACAAAAGCTCTATAAATATCAGAAAAGATTAGTCGAATTTCAGTATTGCAATTTTTGGTGCCATTTTACCAATACAATTGATCGTCCTCCTGGCATTATTTATTAGGCAGAATATTTAGTTTGTGTCGTCACTGAATACAGCGAGCAGTGGCAGAAATTTTAAGACAACAGTGGTATAGTTTTGAATTTTACCCCCCCTCGCGCATGCGACTTAGGGGACACAGTTTAATTACAAATAATACGTATTTGCAGGTGTGATGTACATTTCACGTATAACATTAGCTAAAAATTGTTTAAATAACTAAAAATAAAACAAAACATGTACTCGTAAATCACAAAACTCCAGTCAAAAAACTTTCCTAGGAAAAGGAAGATTTGTGTACTAAAAACTAAAAATAAAATTCACAACAAATAATTTACCAAAAAACAGGGATAAACACTGGGTCCGCGACAGGCGACGCTGCTAGATGGCTTTTGGGATTTTAGATTTTGGGCCCCTCTGGCGCCAGTGCCCTCCGCGCTTACGGATTTCGCGGTATATATAATAGATACGCCACCGAGAGACAATAAAATTTACTAAATAGTTGCGGATGCTCTTTGAAAAGAGTTGGTGACTTCATGACATCTAATATGAATGACGTCATAACTTCGTTGATGTTAAAAGGATGAAGAAATTTAAATCAGTCGACAATTTAACATTAACTTATTAATTATGTATCTTTATCACTGTTATGATATTTATTCTCCTCTGTCTTTCCCAAAAAGTACTCAACAGACTTGATCTACATCAAAGGCTGATCAGTGAGCAGCTTACATAAATGCAAGAGACTATTGTAGATAAACTTCGACAATGTGCCTGTATTATAAAAAAAAACAATATTTGCGATAACCGGTATCTGAGTAGTTTTGCGATTGCATGTGTACTTACACTACATAGATACAAAGATTCAAATTCATAAAATTTCAAAAGATATCTTTATTTGAATAGGAAATAAAAGTTGTAGATTTTGGCATGCTAATTATTTTTATTGAAGATTAAAACTAGTTTTATCTATGTAAAATTCATGATGTAATGTGACGAGACTTCCAAAAGATTACCCTAAAGGGGCATTTTAATGATATCAAATTTGCACCTAAACGTCCTTGACATTTTAATAAATTTGGTCTTGAAATTTGAAACGAATTTTGATTTTATTTATTTTATTAAATAAATAAGCAAGACAGAGCTTAACCAAAAAAAATGGTCCCCTTTATTATAATTTTGAAATATGCCAACGTTCATTTTTTTTACTAATAAAACACAATAACCAATCAAGTTTATTAGGCTTGTCTTGTGCGAATTTTATTAAAGTCCGTTAAACTTATGTGTTTGATAATTGTTCCTAATATGGATCATTCTTTGCGCCATATTTAACCATTTAAATGTATAGAGATAATAATAATAATAATAACACGCTTAAATGAGTTCTATACATATTTATAGTGGTACCTATTAAATAGTAAGTATTTTGAGAAGCAAAAATGTTTTTATCTTTTAAGAAGGGTATCTACAGATGTTCAGAAGAATGATTCTGCTTTGACCTTTAAAAATGCAGTGATTAAATGTTGCACAATTTGAATGGTTAATTAAATATAAATAAATAAATGGGCGATAATAGCATAGGATGTATATATTAATATAAACTAAATTATAGGTGTTAAAATACATTAAATTTTCAAATTGGATGCAAAATCAAGCAAAAAAGACAGTAATAAAAATTAAACCAACCATAAAACAGTTTGGGACAAACAAAATAATGTAGTAAATTTGAATTTTAAAAACATAGGAAAGAATCTCGAAATAATTTATTGTTTGAAACCGGCAACATATGACGTTAAAATACAAAACAAGATAATTATTCTGAAAACTGTATTTTTTTTCCTGTATACTCAATTAAAAATAAAGAATTAATATAGTCCTTTATGTAAAATTATGTTTACAAACAAATTAATATACAAGACAAAAAATATAATTTGTAATAAAAAAAAAGCTCACCATAAAATGCCGCCGAAGTCAAAGACGTACACCACGCTTCTGACGAAGCCCGAAGGTGACCTATGAAAGCATCTCTCGCTCTTTTAATCGACCGCACCCCTCTTCGTTTATCCCGGCGGCATTCAAACGAAATTAGAACAATATTTCTCACCCCATTTCTGTATTTTCGTTTTTAACAAATACAGAGAAATTTTTATTACAATTGTATCATGACTGAAGGAAAAAACTGATTTTATTCTTTTATTGAAGACACTACAAAATTAAAAGGAAAATTAACATAACAAGTACGTAAGTACTACATATGCTAACAACCCATTAAAATTAAGCTTGAAATAAAAAATATAATTGCCTTATAAATTATCACAGGCACTAACACTAATATGGTTTTCAAACAATATATTTTTTACCTTTAAAAGATACAAAAGAAATAAAATAACTTTTGAGTATTTAAAATATACTAATTATCAGAAAAATATAATATTTAGTTAGGTATCACTAGAATCTACATCATCTCAAGATTTCTTCAAGTAAGTATTCACTTTTGAAATGAATTTTTATTCATTTAATATAAATGTACTTAAATGAAGATAAAGTTATTTACTATACATCTACCACAGTAACATAAAATCAAAAATATCAATTTGGAACTTGAAGCTATTTTTTAGGTAGCTACCTTTAATTGCATTTCATTGGTATGGAGACTACGTGATGGAAATATTGTAGGCACTTGTGCAATGTGCGTGTAACTCATTTATTCCGCGAATGTAGGCGGCGTTCTATATTTATTATTTTGCTAATAAATATAAAATCAGCGCATACTTGTTTTTCAGTATAGGATGCTTTACTGCAAATTCACTTTTCTGCATTTTCGCTTCATAATTAATAACACTAACAAAATTCCATTTATGTATTTGTTATAGATCTTCTCCTTATAATTATACATTCATAAACGTTCTTTTTTTAATCTGAATATTTTTGTTCTCATGACACGGCTATAAATAAAAAAATGCACTGTCAATCCCACCACATTTAACTTCCAAATGCCTTTCGCACAATTGCTTAGTATTGAGAAACCATAATTACTACTTATATCGAAATAATCCGGACAATGCGCGTCAAATTTTATGGAGATTTTAAAAATGGATTTCAAACAGTGGCGGATTTAGTAGTTTTATTGAAGGCCTAAGTTTATATAGGGCAGTTTACACCACGAAGCGAAAGATGAAATTTCATTATCGGAACCATATTTTAAGAAAAAACACGCAATAACTTTTCTCCAATCGGTTCTAGTTTAAAAGTTAGTCGACTTCAGTGTTAATGGTAGGTCGAGAAAACGTCAAGCTGTTATCGAAATTAGAAAAAATCTTACACCATACTAAAGCTTTTTTGTGGGTGCATACTTTATTCTTAAACAGAATCTTGCCTTCTTTCCTTCACATGCATTGATTTTTCAAAGAACTTTTGTCAGCGAAAACTGCAATACCTCCAAAAGTAAAAGCAGTAAAACAAAAAAATAAAAATCAATCTACAGCGTGTTGTCAATGCATATGTAAGCAGATCAAGTGATAGGGCAAAACACAGCCCTGATTCTCATTCTGCATAAATCTTGGTTTAAGTCAAAAGGGTGCAGATTTATTTAACACCCTGTATAAAGTGTATACAGTGTGATTCATAACACGAGGCAAAAAATGAAAATTAGAATTCAGTTGGCATTCTAAGCATACAATAGGAAGTATTTTTTTCCGATCCTCCTTCGTTTTTGAGATACTGAAGTTTAAAGTTGTAACACCTGTCAGAATAAAGGTAAACAAGAAAATTTTATTTAAAATTGTAATGGTTAGACTAAAAGAAAAAACATAAAATTAACGCATAACTTGTGTTTGAAAAGTCCACCGCCAGCTACCATGCAAGCGTGGCAACGTGAAACTTGTGAATTATAAACTACAGATCAAAGTTTTGCTCGTTTGCAACTTGAAGTGCAGCAGTCATTCCTTCTTGAAATTGTTCTTCATTGTGGATTTCTTCTGCTTAAACTATTTGCTTCAAATGGCTCCATAAATAAAAAAAACTGTCGTACTGAAACCACATCATGTTACGTAATACCAATGGAACATCATCTAATAATTTAATAAAGTTCTTATTCAAAAATTCCAAGTAATTGGCAGCAGACGACCGTTGAAAATCGAGAAAATGCTAATCTATGTTCTTCATCTCCTAAATGTAGGTGATGGATGATAAGAATGCAACTCTTCTCTGCGTAAAGACCTCCAAACAAAGTTTTGAGAGTTTGAGAAATTTGAGTTGCAATTCTTCTAGTACTAATTTCTATTTCGTCAACCATTGCATCAATTACTTCTTCTCTTGCAGCGTTATACCTTAAATTTACACCACCAGTATGACGATTAGCAATGCCACATTGTGGCAGTCTTTGAAATGCGGCAGAAAGTGCCCGACGAAATGGTTGGCGTCTGTTGGGAATCTTCTTTGATATTCTCGACAATTTTCTAAAGCAATACCGTTGCATAAACCGTACACAAAAATAATATCTGCATATTTTCGACGAAATTAAAAAAATTTCGATCTGGATTCGTACATTCTGTCTGTCTGTTGCCATGTTCCCGTAACTTTACAGGACATGTTATATATGAAATCAACTTAGAATCTTCTCCTGATTACAGATACATAATTGGTATCTTGATATCTCGAATACTTTTCGAGATAATCGAGATCGAAAATGGCGATTTTTCGACATAGTGGTATTATATATGTTATCGACTTAGTTTTTAACGCTGAATATGACTATGAAATTTAAATTTTTATATGTCGAGTACTTCTTCAGACATTCGATTTTTATACATCGATTAGTTCTCGAGATATTTAATTTTTTTTAAGCTTCGTCATGATCATGCTTGCATTTTTCATTACTGAACTGCATTCTTGAAAAAATTTTTATCTTTTTTAATCACGAGCAATGTAATGACACCTGTCAAAACCTAGTAAACAATTATTTTGTTCTCACGCGATTTCCATGGCTTAAATTTGAATGAAAACAAATTAACTTTGGAAAACTTTATGCCTCGATACCTCAAAAAACGAAGCACTATCGGAAAAAAGTTATTTCGCATTTTATGCTTAGAATGCCAAACTGAATACGAATTTTCATTTTTCGCCTCGTGCTATAAATCACACGGTATAAACGTAAACTTTGGATCCGCTATAATAAATTCTGTTACCAGGATTGAAGAATCTAAAATTTAGGTCAGTGGCTTTTATTTATTCTTCCTATCAGATTATTGATTGATTATTAATTTTTTTTCTGGAAGATCTACGGCTTACTCGGATAATATTTGCTAAAAGAGTCTGACATCTTCAGGACAGATTAAGAAATGGAAAAACGACTTTGTATCTTTCATGGCTTACAATATTCCTTCAATGTGCCAGATATAAAGACAGCCTGTAATAGTTAAACCATTACAACCTCAAATGTTCCAATTATATATTAATTAGATTGTTAATAAAATAATAAAGGTGATGTAATACCATATAAAGAAATCAGAATATCTCGTAGGATTCGAACCCACATCTGCGATAATCCGTATCACTGCTACAAAAAGTCTTAATGAACATGGGTTCGCAAATCAACCGTTTTCGAGATAAGAGCGATTTTCGTTTTTGAAAGTGAAAGAAAGCCACAACTTTCATTATTAGTTTAGTGCTATGCATACGCTGTTTTCCAGATAAATGCGATTTAATCAAAGAAACCACAGCTTTAAGTAAAACATTTTGTTTTCGTATGACATTTCAGTTCGCAGTCGATTCATAAGCTGTTTTCTGGTAGTGAATTTATTTTCCGATGTCAAGGAGATTCAGTTTCCGATTTGCAATGTCTTATTCAAATGCTGAAATGATTTTCATGTAAGGTCGTGTCAACAGGAATGCTTTGGACGCACGTAGCCTTTATAGTGAGGCTTTTCCCAATCGTCAACTGCCTTCACATGTGATGTTTGGAAACGTTTACCAATTGTTGAGGCATAGTGGTTTCTTTGCAAAATGTGCTTACGATAGTGAACGTCCTAGGTCAGTGTGTACGCCTGAGCTTGAAGAACAAATTTTGGCAATAGTAGATGAAAACCCCGAAAAGAGTGTGAGAAGAATTTTGGTTGAAGTAGAAGTAAGTAGTCCTTTTGTTTGGAAAACTCTCCACCATCAACTTTTATACCCCTACCATACCCAACAGGTACAAGCCCTTACTCGCCCTGAATACCAAGCAAGAATGATATTCTGTCAGTGGTTTTTAAGGAAAGTTGCTGAACACCCGATTTTCAATTACCACAGTCATCACGTTTGATCGAACGAAAATCCACATGCTGTTCAGTGTTCTTGAATCCAGACATCAACAGCGTTTCAGTCTGAATATCTGGCTAAGCATTTTAAGCAATTAGTTATTAGAACCGGTTGTTCTGTCACAACGTTTAACAGGTCCTGCATACCTTAACTTTCCGGTAAACACTTTGCCCGAACGTTTGGAAGATGTCCCACTAAGTCAGAGATTAATTGTTTGGTTTATGCAAGATGGAGCACCGCCACATTTTACGCTTGCTATTATGGAGCACCCGAACGAAACATTTCATAGAAGATGGTCTCCTAGGTCTCCAGATCTAACTCTCTTTGACTTTTGTATTTGGGGTTACATGAAAAGTTTAGTGTACCCAACAGCTGTAAATAAAATCGATCTTGCCGAGTTGCAACAGCGAATTGAGCAATGTTGTCAAACAATTCGAGCACAACTGAGATTTTTAGAAAGTGTGCGGAGTTCCTTCTTGAGAAGATGTAGATCCTGTGTCGAAATGGAAGGAGGACATATCGAACATCTTCTGTGATAATCGTGTTCTGTAGTGCTAAACGCTAAAAACTACAAAAATTTACAAAAACGAAAATCGCTCATATCGAAAACGGTTCATTTATTTATTAAGACTTTTCCACTTGTTTTTGGTCGTACTATACGCCATTTAAATACTTAAATTTTTTTTAACGCCCTGTATGTATTATTCGTATGAACAGGTGTTGTGATGACAACTATAAATTATTCCATCTTTAATTGCAACGAACCTGCACCTGCAGGATTCACATTACATCGTCTATTAATTTTCTCTCATTTGCAGGTTTATTGTCGCAGTATAACAAAAGAAAAACTCGATAAAAGTTTAGCGTTTGCATTTTCACTCTTTAGAGGTTCTTCAAACCTATTCAAGTTTCAAAACAAAAGAAAACAAACAAAAACGAAATATCTTCAATAATATAGAATAAATTGTGTTTATCCTAACAAAGCACGGAAATAAAGTTTCTTTAAAAGTAAGAAAAAATAAATTTATGCCGTACTAAGTACTTACTATTTAAAATGAGAACATGAATTAAAGACTGGCAGCTTTTTAAATCTAGTGAAGATTATTAGAGGACACTTTTTGTAAGATGGTTTTTGAACTTTTTGCACACTTATTAGTGTTTACAGCTGAATACACTTTCGTAAACATTCACACACGTTTCTATTTCATTTCAACGGATATCGGCTTCCGGTACCTAATTCCGTTCTTATTGATATACTTACGTCACTTACGTAGCATATGCATAATAATACCTAGATTCTATTCGACGTTAATCGAGATTTGTTCGGGACTTTATAATGTCCAGAATTTTAAATTGTTTATGATGTTTATGATAATATGTACCTAAGTATTGTTTCACTAACCCAATATACGAGGTCTGTTCAAAAAGTATCGCGAATTTTGAATTTCCGCGGGTTACGTATATTCGATTTTTTTGTGGCGTTATGTTGGTACTCATGTCCCTCACTTATGCCGACAAGTTCGACCATTTTGAATGTTCAGTTAATTTTTGACAGCTGTTTTGCTTGGACGTGTTTTGGCTCGTCTTCGATTTTTGCCTATTCCAAAAAATGGATCAAAGAATCTGTATCAAATTTTGTGTGAAAAACAAAATTAAGTGCGCGGACGCATTCCGAATGTTGACTGTGGCATATGGTGAAGCTACCTCGGACCGAAGCAACGTTTATCGGTGGTACAAAATGTTCTCAGAGGGCTGAGAAGATGTGAACGACGAAGAGCGTGCTTTTGGTTTTGCTTACAGTTTTCTTCGATTGCAGGGGCGTGGTGCATCATGAGTTCTTGCCACAGGGTAGAACGGTCAACAAGGAATATTACCTGCAAGCAATCCGCCAGAAACGCCGGGATTTGTGGAAGAACAAAAATTGGTTTTTGCACCATGATAACGCCCCCGCTCACACATCGTTGCTTGTGCGCGAATTTTTGGCCAAAAACAACACACTAATGATGCCGCAGCCACCGTATTTCCCAGACCTGGCCCCCTGTGACTTTTTCTTGTTGCCCATGAAAGGACGACGCTACGCTACGATTGAGGAGATAAAAACGGCATCGAAGGAGGAGCTGAACAAGATCACAAAAAATGATTTTTTGAAGTGCTTCGATGATTGGAAAAAACGTTGGCACAAGTGTATAATATCTGATGGGGATTACTTTGAAGGGGACAAAATAGATATTTATGAATAAATAAATAATTTTTGAAAAACCACAAAATTCGCGATACTTTTTGAACAGATCTCGTACACATATAATAAGCAATACCTTTGTTAGCAACTTCTTATAAATAACGTGCCTTTTTTTTATAATACATACAGTTTGTAAGAATTCTGTACCTAACCATATTTTATACTTCTCCTTATTAGTTAAGAAATGATATTAATTACTATAGTAGTAGGTATCAAGGAATTAAAAAAAACTTCTCTTGAGTTCCACCTCTTCTTATTTAATATAAAACACGGCAAATCTAGTTGTAACACAAATAGCAAAAGTATAAAGAATCCTGCATTAAAATCAAGACATGTGAAGGCGAAACAAATGGGCTATTTCTTAAATTTTATTGATTTGGGCCTGCCTGCAGTGGGTATGGCAAAATAACTCTTTAAAGCCGAAACAAAGCAAGAAGTTTTAGATAATCTAACATAAGTTTTTCTAAACGAAACGTCTACTTAGTTTTAATATCACTGAAGAGTTCGTGTTGAAGCCCTCTGCAACAGAAATCCTCCTTAACGCCTCCCACCTTACCTATCAAATAAGCTAGAAACCGTTGCGTTGTGACAATATACAGGTTTAGCTAACCGGTTATGAAAAAGTGTAGTGTAGTACAGTACCCAATGTATACAGAATTTTCGATTTCTCTGTACATAAATTCTTCATCTGCATCCCATGAACAACTGAACTCACAGAACTTTCTTAATTGTAAAGGGTTCATTTGATTTACCAACGGACAATTCATAGAAAATGCTACTGTAAACTGGTCAAGTAAAACTTAACGAGAGTTATCAACTGTGTTTTAGTTTGAAACATTTCAATCTGTATTCATGAATATAAATGAAAGACACGTAATAAAAACTTACCCATCAGCACTTCTTCTGATAGTA
This sequence comes from Ignelater luminosus, assembly GCA_011009095.1. Classification (NCBI taxonomy): domain Eukaryota; kingdom Metazoa; phylum Arthropoda; class Insecta; order Coleoptera; family Elateridae; genus Ignelater; species Ignelater luminosus. The sequence goes on along the minus strand of VTPC01090436.1, from coordinate 137,247 downwards.
AATGCAATTAACAACTCCAAACAGATTTCTCAGATGTCTCCTTTAACTTCAGAATTTAAAAAGTAGCCATATAGTGCTATACTGAGTTCATGAGTTCTGTAGGTTTCTTGGAAATAAAAATGCTAGTCTACAAAAAGGTTAGGTATGATACTCCTCTTTGAAGAATCGCAACTTATGACTGCTATTGCATACCTCAACCCATAGCAGATTAAACACACCTTCGAATAACAACTGCAGAAATCACTTTTCTCAGGATTGAAGTTCCATAGATAAAATGACTAACCTTCTATCTGCTACAAACTGAGAAAAGATATTTGTATCCAATTAACCTTGCTTGTTGCTTGACCACGTGACCCGTTGTAAAAGTGTACAGTTGCAAACATTTCTAACAGTGAGACATACTTATGGTTATTGGTATGTACCAAACAATACTACTACTCCAAAACAACTTTTACCCTGTATTTTGTGAAATACACTGTAGAGCTGACAATGTAAATGATGCAGGATACATAATAATATTAATGCTGTCTTACAGAACTCAGCTTCTTTTCAGCAGTGCCAAAGCTTTGCCATATCACAAACCCCGGTTGCATAAAGCGTTCTTAACTGTGTTGAAAAATTAAGAGCGTCATTAACCAATCAGAATTTAATGTTAACTTAAAATTCGCCAATCAGATTGCTATATTTTAAAGTTAACATCGCAATAGCTAATAAGGACTTTAAAAATGCTTTATGCAACAGGGCGAAAGAATTGTCAAGCGGCAGCCTGCAATGTATATCTTTGGGACTTAATCTTGGGTAAACTTGAATAACAACATTTTATAACAAAGTTGTTACATTATAAGATTATTCTTGGCTACACGGGGTGTTCCATAAAAGAGTGGCGTAATACGGGTTACATGTAACGCGTTACTTCCAATGTCTGGTTGTACCGATGTTCGTTTGTTGTGTTTTCTCTCCGAAACAAACTTGTGTGGATTATTTTAGTATACTCAATAATTTTGCTGTATTCTGGGTAAGTGTAACTGTAGCAGTTTTTCATATCTGGTAAGTAATTGTAAGTTTTTGATATCTAAATTAAATTAAAAAATTTGTAGGTTATGTTATTAGTATACGTTCTACTTATAGACGACGTTTACCTTGGAGACACAACAATCTGTGTTTTTCTTATCAATTACAAATCTATTTTTTTAATCTTAATTAATTGAAGTATTGTGTTAACAAATTAAAAAAAACCAAGAGATTAATAAATTATGAGAATTATGGTTTGTAATGTAAAAGAAAACACAGTACCTCCAGGGTATGTCATGTTCACGTTCCCTAACCCGTGTTTTGTAATTTTAGTTCTTGATTTTACTAACATCCTTGGCCATGTCCAATTCTGCATTTTATTACTTAATGTTTAACAAAAGGATTTGATGTTAGTTGTTAATTGTCAAGATCTGTTACACAGTTCGCAATGTCATAGGTTGTGATGGAATTTGCCTTATTAGGAAGGAATGGTTAACACCTCGTAAAAAAGAATCATTTTGGTCACCCTCCAAGTTGTCTAGCGTGTTTAATAAATCCCTCACTGAAGGTCATGTTCCAGATGAACCCTGGAAGCTGTATAGTGTTCGGCACCTATTTTATGAAACAGGTTAGTAAAATATGGCAATCAAATTATAAATTAGGTCTATTGTATATTATTTTTCTGTTTCAGAATGACATTCTAAAAGCCAGACAACAATTGAAAAGGGCTGAAAATAAAAGTGATTAGTGATGTTGCTTCTGAGTGTGATGATGGAGTGAACTAATATATATTATTGTAAGAATAAAGCATGCTTTATGAAATTTATATTTTTATATAGACCTGTATTACTTCAATTTTGATACCTCCTACATATTTCACATACACATTTACCTACTATAAAAAAACTACATTGTAATAAATGTTTTATTCAAAATATATGTTGTTTTATTTGACTATGATATTAATTAATTTAAACCTTAGTTTTTAAAAGGTCATTGTTGGCGAGTATGTTGACAGTAGGTGACTGTTAGCAATGAGTTTTCTGTGTTGGGTGATAGTGAGAAATCTTTGTTGGGCCAACGTTGGGAAATGGTTGGTTGGGAAATCGTTGGCAGCGGTGCCAAATCTTACGGTTGGCCAACCATACTTGTTAACAAAATGCCTACGTTGGCCCAACCATTTTTGCTACTGGGGTTTCCGATGTTTTAAGATGAGAAATTATAGTTATTTTTTTAAATTTTCTTGAAATTATTTATTAAATAATTAAATTTCATATTTTGTATATTATGTTTGCAACACACATAAATATTCTACTCGCCATCACTATGTAAATCCATTTTACAACGTTAAAATCGATTAACGATACACAATTTGGTAAGTGATTAAAGGAACTATTATTTTTCTCCTTTTGTTCGCTTCAGAAGTTATGCTCTCGAGCGTCACTTTTGTAATGTCGCAGGTAGGTAGACATAAGCGGATATCCTTTTCCAACTGTGGAATCTGTCTTTTAAAACATTTATCTACCAAACTGTATGCTTAACTTTCCCTAGAGAGCGATTTTATTTTTCAACTTTTGGCCAGTTTTTTTGGGATTTGGCCCCCTGTGGGTCGCCAAAATTCTTTTTGAGTTTTTAAAATTATGTTCATTTTTCATTTTGGGCATTAACTACTAAGGTTCATTTGGGTCCATAAATTCTATCCCAGATCTCGCAAATATTCTTCTCAATTCCAGGCTTGATTTCACGCCGCTCCAGTGTGGCAGTGTACAGGGTGAGTTTTTTCGATGTTTAGTAACAGAATAATAAGGGGTTACAGATGAAGTCGAACTCCCTCGGCGGCACTTTGATCTCGGTGGTCGTTTTTTCTGGTGATTTTCTGTCTTTTTTTGTAGTTGATTCGCTCAAATTTTAATTTATAACTAATGTAAGTTCTGTGTTTTCATTTCAAATGCAAACAAGCACTTGCAAAATAACAATAATATAAATAACATAGTGCCCAAACTAAAATCAAATACATGATAAGACATAATTAGTTTTTCTGATAAATTTCCATGGATTTTTCTGTAACAACTGAAATAAAAACTGAAAATATAATTAAATATTGGATAAGTAACTGAAATATTAGCAAACAAGGCTAGTCAGAGAAAACTGTAAAAATCTGTGTGCAAGTTTGAGATTAGCAGATAAGCACGTATATGGATAAAGTTTATTTATTGTTATTTTTGTCATGGAAAAAAATAAATCTTTATTTTGCAAATACGTCGATCAATTTATTTGTTTTGTTTGAATATATTCTAATTTTTAAATATATGTAGGTAAAAGAATTTCTGCCGTGGAAGGGACTCATACTTGCGGCGGAGCAACCTTTGATTAACTATGTAAACTGTTAGCATGAAGTTGAATCGTGATTAGTATTTGAATAACCGGTCATTAATAAAATAATAAACCGAATCGTTATGAATATTTTTAACGTAATTATAACAACAAACGGGAAAAGTTAAGAACAAATAGTAACAAGTAAGAACAAAAACAAATTAATAAGAATAAAACTTGGATAACCACGTGATTCCGAACGTTCAAGATAGCCTCGTTTCAGCGAACAAACACAGACATCCGCGCAGCAAAAGTTATTAATTTTGTTTTCCTTCCTAGCAGAGGTGATTTACTTAACAAACGCAAATTATATATCTTTTGTAAAACTATCCATGACTTGCTTTGTTTTTCATGGTTTTTTAGTTATGACTTGAAAAACAACAGAATAACTGTGCATACCATTGTGTCATTTTTAGTAAATAGTGTCGAAGTAAGCTGTGCATTGTGAATACAAAAGTGCCAATAAATTGATATGTAAAATAATCAACTTTTTCCTAATTTAATTCTTACAAGGGGAGGGCCCATAACTGGGGTCACCGATTTCGCCGTAATTTTGCAGGTATGTAGTATTAGTATAGCAGTAACGAAAGCTATAGGGATACGATGCGAT
>VTPC01090436.1:95162-132966 GCA_011009095.1 Ignelater luminosus | reverse complement strand
ATCGCATCGTATCCCTATAGCTTTCGTTACTGCTATACTAATACTACATACCTGCAAAATTACGGCGAAATCGGTGACCCCAGTTATGGGCCCTCCCCTTGTTAGATTTAACAAGGTGTACCACTTATGTATAATAGACAAGCTGTATATTACTCGATAACTTCTGTGTCAAGTGCCATGAGTATGTGCCTGGTAACTTATCTAACAATTTACTATTATGCATCTCTTGTAATTTGTGAGCCAAAGGACACACAAATTACAACTGCCAAGCTTGGACCGACCAGCGATCTCACGTACCAACTCCATCAGAGACATGGACTCTTCACACCTACCACCAGCTGCCTTTCCATCTGCTAGCCATTGTTGCACACTCTTGCATTTGAGGTTCTCCCCATTTACACTGTTTAAACTTACTTTTGATGACTGAAGATGAGATTAGCACCTAAACAGTCAGATGTTTTTGGCAGCTTTTCAACATTTAGCTAACTCAGTCATCTCTTTATAATGTAGGTGTATATTACAAGCACATTTCTAGAAACATGCTTGAAATTATCCACTCTACAACGTACTTGGTTTTACGATTCAGTTTTCTTATGTTCTTTCATCTTTGTTAGAAACTCAATATTTTCAGATTTTTAATTAATCTTCAATGACACTTAAAGTGTATGACATAAAAATGCATTAGTTTGAAAGCAAATAAAGAAAGTCAACATTTTAAAGCACAACTATTAAAAAGCATAAGGTATGTAGGTTTGTCACTGTATCCATAACATCTTTGTATCTACTATAGATAAGGACGCTTTTATAAAATCATACTGTACATAGCAGATGTTATTCTGCTTTTTTTTTTTCTGTAGTTCATAGAAAGCAATCCATATATTTTGATACTTCATAAGTAAATGTTATCATCAAGATAAGAAAATCAAAATTGATTTATTTACTAAAGGGGAGAATCCTAATTCACACATGTCACTGTCACTGAGTTTATTTGCCACATGTCCTGTAAATAATGTAGTATGTATGTCTCCTGTCCCATATGTACTTGATATGGGATGCAAAAATCATTTACGATCATTTGAAAGTCATAGGCGCTAACTTGGGTGAACATGCACCCATATGTAATCCACTTGTGGGTACAATGCAATTATATCTATATGATGTAAAGCTCTCTTAAACTCAATTTAATGGATTTGTCCATCTTCATGTTTACTGCATATTTTCAACTTACTTACATATTTTCTGTTTCCAAATATTTGCTTATAGTTTTGACATTTATATTATCTGTAAATTAAGAGTCTTCTTGTACTGTCTTGTACTTCTAGTTCTTATTTATAAAACGAATGTACTTATTTGTATCTGAAAGTTTATGCATCCATATGTTACAAGCTATGAAGTTTTAGTGAATATCTAGCAAGCCATGAATTTTTTCAAGAAAACTGAAACACTAATGAATTTAACCCCAAAATAAACATGTTTCTAATTTAACTATTCTTGCACCTCTTGTGGTTTACGAGATTCCTTCAGTGTATCAGCTATAAAAAACAGTCTGTAGAATAAAAATGCTCAAGCCATTAAGATCCAAATTCAATATTCAGAGTTTATTAATCAATCAACTATTTATAATAAAAATATGAATTTAAACTATTGATGGTAATGCCCTAAATAGTTTGAAGATAAGATTCATATATACAAATTACTTTATACAAGTACTATTTGCTATATCACTTTGGAGTAAATACACAAAAAGAAAAAGAGAGTATAATAAATTACATATTACATTACTTCTTTTTATAAAGTTTTACACGAGCATTTATATCCTTGTAAATACAAGTTATATTGTATAAATATTTGTGATAGGTTCTTAACGATTCATATTTCATTAACAAATTTAGAGATTTCTGTTTAGTTTAAATAACAAATAAAAAACAAATAAACAAACTAAAAATAAGGTTATCATTATTACATAATTAATAACAAAATAAAAATATTCTATCTAGTCAAATACCTGCAGTTTTAAATTAACTACCCGTTTTTATTTGTAACCCTGTATCTAAATTGAGCAACTGTTTGCACAGTTCATATGTTGAAAATGAAACAGCTACCATAGGTATAGCTCGCATATAATTAATTGACATGCCCCTATAAAGTCCCTTTATAATACCATGATCCTTATATATATGCTTTAAAGTTGAAAACATCCCATGTGCAAAATGTTTAGTTTCTGGATTCATTAAAGCTAATTGCATACGCCTTCTAGTAACATCTAAGGGATAACTAATACTTTGTGCAATAGCACCAGCTAAACCACCACAAATCAATTTTGCTGGAACAGTAAGTACCAAACCCCCCCGTATTCTTCTTACATGGATTGCAGGTTAAAGAGGGCAAGTACTTCATACATCCATATTTTAGATATTCAAAGCAAAAAAAGGATAAACCCGCATAAGGTACCATGCCCATTAAGGTAGGTGTGAAACCACGATACAAAGCTCTTGCACCACCTTCTTCTTTAACAATTGTTGAAGCTGCATGTGCTATTCCAGTGTAAATATGTTCACCAGTTATCTGAAAAAAACATCACTTTGTTTTGTTTTATTTGTGTATTAATATCTTACGACAACAAAACTTTTTTTGGACTTTTGTTATTTAAATCTAAGCAGTACCGACGCAAATATTGTTACAAGAATACAAGGTGAACAAGGTTGTTTGAAAAATGACGCAAAAATGCTACATTTTTTTAAGTTATTTATTGGTCAATTTGCTCAAAAATGACTCTGACCTTGCATGTTCAGAACAGCAACCTTGACTTAAATAAACACAAATAAGTTATAACGATTTTTAATTAAAAAGAAGATACGTATCAAGCTTGTTGAAATTTGGTTCAATGAAAATCTTTTTTAGGATAGGTATATAAAAGTGAAATTAAAGTTTTGTTATATGTAAATACAATCAGGTGATGTATGCTAGAAAACATGACTTAACTTCAATCTCACATCTAATCTTGTCTTATCATTTATTAATCATAATTTGGTTAAAGTGCAAATATTTTATTGAAGTTTTAATCAAACTTATTATTATTAACCATGGTATGTATATTTCTGTAAAAGTGATTTACTGGAAATATGATAATGTAAAAATTATTCTTCTGAAAAACGGAACTTTCATAATATTATTACAAAAATTTTCTAATTTATTTCTTGATGTTGGTATATAGTCTGTTCATTATTTTATGACTTTAAGCAATGTATCACCACAGCCTCTAATCTGTGGTATTACTTACTATCATGTACTCAAGCAAAAGAACTAGATACACACTTATAAAAATCTGTTTTAAACTTGAACTTTGCTTGTACCATACATGACCTACGCCAGCGGTTCTTAAACTATGGGGACGTCAAATGCAGGAACAAGACAAGGCATCAGATATATTTAAAATATAATCACAACAAAAGCATTAAAATAAATAAAACATTTCTAGGGAATAGATCTAATGACTAATAAATATGTGCCTGCTTTGAAGTATGTACACAACCTGTCCAGGTTTGATTTCATATTCGAGGTACTCATTCTAAGCTCCTTTTATATTGAAGTTTGTTTCTATATTTAGATTTTAAAGCAGCTACAGCAGAAAAACCAATTTCGTACAGGAAAGAAACGAGAAAAGGTAACAGTATCGAAAGTGCTTTTGCTTTAATAAGAGAATAATTGCAAGACAGTTCAGTGGATTTATTACCCAATTCCAGTCACACAATTTAATGTCTTCTTCTGTGAAAAAGTATTTGCGGAAATTAGTGCTCAAGTTTTCTAAATGACCTTTCACTGTCTTTAGCAACAGTTTTTTATGATTTTCTTCCGGCGGGTAATTCTGGATAAATTCACACATCGTGGGAAACATCTCAAAGCAGTTTTTTTTATTTTATTATGTCATAACTGTATTTTCTTACAAAAAGCCTTGACCCAGTCACTTAAATCAAATATATTTGTATTATTTCCCTGAAGTTGAAGAACGAGTGAATTAATAGTTTTTCAAATATGTCTACTAAGTGGGATAGCTTCATTAAACATTACTTATTGTAAAATTTTTCCGCATGCCCTCCTTGCTTAAGAATATCACTATTTCATTTCTCGATTGATAGACGCGCTTGAACGCCTTACCGCGTGACAACCAGTGATGTGCGTGTCAACAATATCGACGTCAACAATTCATTCTTGACATGTCAACAATAAGAATTGTTGACATGACCTTATTGATTTCAACTATGTCAACAATGTCAACAATTTAGACATTATGAATGCACATGCGCAAAGCTGGTAAACTTGATTTTTCCTTTATTATTTAAATCTTAAATAGTTTATTACAATAATTTTTATTTGACTTAAAGTATGTGAGGGCAAATAAGAGGCACAGGGAATTGTGAGATGCTTAAGTACGTTCAAGTCTAATGTACGTATAGAATAATTTTGATTAGAAAAAAAATAAATGCTAGGATGTTGTTCATCATGTTAGCATTTGTTTTTTCAATTAATAAAATCTTTTGCATTAAGATACCTATGTTACTAACTGTCACATTGCTAGAATTGCCCCCACATATCCGAACTAAAACTCTTAGTATGGACCTATGGAGCTATGAGTAAACATACTTGTAATTTTACTGATTCCATGGAAATAAGAATAAATAAATAGGATTTAGTTTTTTAATGCCATTTTATTTAAATAATATTTTGGTTTTTCTTTTCCATCTTCAGTTACTGTCACAGTCTTTTATAACTGAAAACCCAATTCATCAAAATTCTTATTCTTGGGCCTTTCAGCCGTTTTGATTCTTGAATTGTCTTGAACATCTTATTAGACATTTTAGCTTATTTTAGCACCTGTGTTTACAGGTTAGGTTTAACAAAAAATGTGCAGAATCCTACTTTATTTGCAAAGTTGACATTGTTGACACATTGTCGACATTGTTGACATTTTTGACGTGAAAAATCAATTGTTGACAAATTGTTGACACGAAAATGTCAACAATCATTGTTGACGTGTCAACGCACATCACTGGTGACAACCATCTGGATGAAGAATAAAACAACAATGATTTATCATTTGTAATTCTGAACAGTTCAATACCAGTTGCTCTATTCTCTATAGGTTTGCAAAATAACAAGACTTCAACTATTGTAGTACCCTGACAGAATCCGATATAGCAAATCAAATGGGAATCGTTACTGCTGTCTGTTATTGCTTAACCAAGTTGTATGGCAAATAATTCTTCAACTAATTCAGATTCAAACTGTTGCTGAATATCTACAGATATATCGTTAATTCTTCAACAAATTCCATCGTCTGACAGAGGAATCTTCTTAAGTTGTTTAGATAGCTTTCACCAAACGTTGTTTCTGCAATGTCTATAGCAGCTGGTAGAATAAGTAGCTCCGTAATCGTATGTGGTTTTTTACATTTGGCTATTTTATAAACTACTTTGCACGATGCCAATAAATCTCTTTCATTTATTCTGAGAATTTTGTGGAAATTTAACTTCTGTTTCTTAAAAGATCTGAGTTTCTCTGCAAAGAATTCACGGGGCTTACCGATATATTTTTTGTGCACGGTTTCTAAATGCCTCTTCAATTTATTCGGTTTCATGCTATCTGCAGCCAAAATTTTGAAACAAATAACACATTGAGGTTTTTCTTCACCACTCATTTCAGTGCTTGTAAAATCGAAGTTTACGTATACGCTTGATCATATTTTCGTGTTTTTGATTTTATAATAGGATTAGTACTGGCATTGGGCGTCCAATTAAAAATCTATCCATATTTACTACACGTGTACGTAAATATACAATTTTTTCTCAGCGTTGGAACTCCAGGTGACCAAGTCTCTTATGTAACACAGTTACAGTGGAACAACTAACAACTCACTTATAGTCGCGTATTTTCAATCCAGAAAGTTCGAGACATTCGGGTAACGGTTAAATCACGTAATAGTACGGTGCGACTGCACTACATCGGCAACAATACGCAGCGTTGCCAAATCAACTTTAAATTCCCGCCTATTGGGTTATTTTATATTATGCTAGGGCCGCGGCATTATTCAAGGTAAAAAAGGGGGGTGTAAAATACGAAAAATTGAGAACCGCTGACTTAAGCAATGGACTTTCCAATTTTTATTTGTTTGCAGTTTTCACTATATATTTTACAAAGTTAATTTTAAATGACTTATGTAAAATGCAATTCAAGCTAATTCTAGATTTATTGAAGGATCTATTGTTATGATTCAGTCTTTATTTAAGTACAATAAGTTTTTGCAAAACAATTTACATACCTGGAAAGCAAGTCGAGCTCTAATAGTATCTAATGGATATGTAAGTGTAACTGCCGTAAGTCCAGCACAAGCTCCAGCAAGAAACTTATCAACATGTGATGTTGAGCCAAATATTCCATCAAAAAATCTCTTATATAACTCGAAAGAAGTAAACTGGGTAGCTGCATATGGAAAGATACGTACCATTTGGGCCCCATTTCCTTTATATAGAGCCCAAGCTGATTCATTTTTAATTATGTGTTTAAGACCACTCACAACACCATTGCGTTCATGATGCCTACTATGGGCTTGCAATAAAATTTTAACTCGATCTAAAGGTGCTACAGTTGTTTTTGATACCATACCAGCTACGCCTAAAATAATCTTTATTTTATTACGTCGGTTCAACTGCAATGAACATGAAAATATTAATGTTTGACCTCAAATAATCCAATTAGTTATAATGTAAAGCAAGAAATCTTAACAAAAATAAAATGATTAGTGATGCCTTGCACCACTGTAAAGTATCCTCGACATAAGCGCACTTAAAATAAAAAATCGAAAACATAATTTCATGGTATAATTTTATTCCATATACTTTATAATCACCTTGTATGTATATTCTTATCAAGTACGATTCGTCTAATTCAATGTGATCTGTTAATTTTTACTTTGTATGACTGTATGAGTCCTGACTCTTTAAAGGAAGTGTATACATCTGCATAACAACACTATGAGTTGGCTGCTGCAATTTTCCACCAGGAATTCACGTTTGAATTCTAAAGGGTTTTCCAATAAGAGGTGTTATTTTGAATAGCCCGCTATTTCGGTAGATGTCACTTTTGAAGCTATCATTTTTTGACATTTGACAAGTAGAAACTACGCCATTAATAAATATGGAACGATACACGCTTCAACAACGCATTGAAATTATTAAAATTCACTATAAAAATGGTGAAAATTTGGCAGAGACGGTTCGTAAAACTCGAACATTTTTGGGTCACCGTGAAGCACCTTGTCGGACCGCAATACAGAAATTGGTGAAAAAATTCGAGCTCTTGGGACAAGTTAGTGATGTGAAGAATAAAACCCGTGCACGTCGCTCAAGAACAGCCGAGAATATTGCTGTTGTAGCCGAAAGTGTTAAAGAAAACCCAGGTTTGTCCACTCCTCGTCGTTCTTTGGAATTAGCCATTTCACAAACGTCATTACACCGTATTTTGCATAAAGATTTGGGTCTTAAGGCTTATAAAGTCCAGTTAACACAAGAACTCAAGCCGGCCGATCATCAACAACGTCGTGTCTTTGCCGATTGGGTCGTTGAAATGCATGAAAATGATCCAGAATTCCATCGAAAAATCATCTTGAGTGATGAGGCCCATTTCCACCTCGGTGGCTTCGTCAACAAGCAAAATTGTCGGATCTGGGGCTCAGAAAATCCAAGAGTTATTGTTGAAAAGTCTCTCTATCCTCAACGTGTGACTGTTTGGTGCGGTTTATGGTCCGGCGGAGTCATTGGACCTTACTTTTTCGAAAATAAGGCTGGAGCAACAGTTACGGTGACTGGATTGCGCTATCGAGAGATGATTAACGATTTTTTATGGCCAGAATTGGATGGTATTGATCTGGACAACGTTTACTTTCAACAAGACGGCGCTACGTGCCACACAAGCAACGAAACCATTGATCTTTTACGGAAAAAGTTTCCGGACCGTGTTATCTCTCGAAGAGGTGATCACAATTGGCCACCGAGATCTTGTGATTTAACACCTTGCGACTTCTTTCTTTGGGGCCACGTGAAAGAGAAGGTCTACGCCAACAGCCCAGCGTCGATTCAAGACCTCAAAGATGGAATTCGTGAGGCTATCGAGGACATAGGGCAGCCACTTTGCGATTTGGTTATGGAAAATTTCATGAATATCAAAATAACACCTCTTATTGGAAAACCCTTTATTTAAGTATTAAGAGGACACTCTGCACAACATTCTCATTTTCGTATTATTAAAATCCCCCAAAACGAATTAAGATATAATTACATATTGGCAAATTTATAATATTATACGGGGCGTCCCAATGGTCTGTGCTTGGAGGATAGAGTCGTTATTTGTAGAAATTAGTACAAGGTAAATAAACAGACTCAAAGCTAAAAATTGTGAGAGGTGCGGTGTGGCGGAGATGCGTATAATCAAGCAAACGGCGTTAAGTGCATCGTTGATATGGTATTTAGACAAGCGTCTACAGACAGGTGTTGAGCCTAACTGTAAGATAAAAACCTGAATTTCAGATTTTGACAGTTTTTCCCAATATGCACGAATTCAGTTAACAATTGATGCAGTCTCAGCTGGGGTTTTCGAATAGTTCAGTTGAAATATTAAACTTCACAGTGCTTAGTCCAAATGTCTAAGATGTGCAGCCGAATAACAGATTTTAAAAGTTTTTCCCCAATATGCCTAAATTCAGTTTATCTTAAACTTAAAAGTAATTGATGGCCTCTCAAGTGGCGTTTTCAAATACTACAACTATAGTGTAATTCGTAGAAATTCGACGGAATATAATTTGAGAACGTATTTCAGTTATTTTTCGTACATAATTTTCAAAATACTGATACCATGGTACAATGAGTACGTATATTCTCTTTTTTTAAAAGAAGTTTGGAAATTGTTGGTTCCAGAAAAAATGCAACATTTTACCCAGGCGGCGCGGCAAGCAGAAATTTGGCGAAAGCGAATCGTAACATTGAATCGATTTATTAACTATAATTTGAATTTTCTTGTATCATTTTAAAATTATGATAAAAGTGAATAAGAATTATTGATGACATCTATGGGTAGAAATCTTTGCATTTTAAATATATGTATAGATAAAATAGAAACAAAAAGATTTTTAAATAAAACCACTTGTACTTGTCGTTATAGATTGCCAAGTATGTGGTTCCTATTTCGATTACATCCCATATACAGAAGGTGTGGTTTTTCAAAATGCTTCCGTTTGTAATGGTTTAGAATAAAATTGCTGTATTAATTTATAAAATGGATGTTTTTTCACAAAATTAGACTGATTTCAATATTTTCAAAAGAGAGGCACTGTACTGGAGGCTACACATCATCTCGGACGTACTGCAACACTAGTGATTATTCGGTAGATCACAAAATAGGTAACTTTTTGACAATTTGTTTTTCGGTCAATTAGGTTAAATACCCTGTACTAATAAATATCAAAAATTGTTACTACGAAAAGTCGTAGAAGAGATTGTCTGTACTTTCTAAAATTAAACACAGTGTGTTCCATAAAAATGTGGCACACAAAGTTTAAATTTTCTTAAACTTTCTAACTTTCTTTAACTAGATGATCTCTTTTATACAGGGTGATCAGGAAACGAAAACCATAATTTCATTCAATTCTTTAAATAGGACACTCAGTATCTTTTAATAAGTATTATCTTATTCCACATTCATTACTACACCTCCAGCAACTTCCATGTTATTCAGTTATTTGTTTAAATGTTATCAAACTTCTCAACCAGGGATACTGAGTATGGGCTTCCATCATCCAGTGTGGGTTTTGGGGTTCACAATAGCGACAATATTGTTTGCTAACTGCCACGTTAAGACTAAATGTCGCTTCGTCAGAAAAGATAATCCGGTTGACAAAATCAGGATCAGCATGACATCTTTCCATCACATTATAACAAAACTGAAGCCTACGGTCTGGACCATCTTTGTTTTGTTCTTGAACTAAACTCATTTTGTATGGATACCATTTATGGTTTTTTAAACGCTTAACAACAGACGTTTGACTAACATTATTATTAGCAGACAGAGCTCGAACAGTGCTGTGAGGATTTTCTTGCACTTCCAACAAAATATTTAATTCCGCATCTTCAGATACATTTAAATGTTATCGAGGATCACACCTAACCTGCCCCCTTTCAGAAAACTTTCTTTCAATCTTGCTTACCATATCAGGATATGTCATGTTGAATAAATTGCAGACTTCTTCTTGAGTACGTTTCCTATCTCCATATCCCCTCAATCAAAATTTCAATTTTTTGTTTTTCGGTTAAATAATGCACCATTTTACATTAAATTAATAGATAACAACAACACCCAACGATAAAATATTCATCAACTGTTTATTTACCTACTTTGATGATTACTGTGTATCAGTATTCTTTTGATCGGCCAAGAATCCATTACAATGACTAATAACCAGATAACACAAGTTATTAATAAAAGGACATACTGACATAATTGTAGTGCTCGCCGTGCACAGAATTTTTAAGAGAATCAGAATCTGTAAGAAAAATGGAAGGTGCCATAAAAGAAAATTGATGACGTCATCGGGGTAAGGGTGGGGGTAAAGAAAAATGAAAATCACTGAATAGATGCCCCATTGGAAAGTAAAGTTGATGTATTTGAGGATTTTGGCCTCAGATGCACAGAGAATCTTTTATTTATAGCGTTCCCAGCCAGCATTCACACTGTATAATGGGAGCATATCCTTATTACCTCTTACATCGTTGTGTCATAGTGTCATGTCATTTCACAAAAATGTGATCATCTGCTTTAATAATACACTTGAATCGGGAAATTCCATAGCTAACTGTCAAAATCTTTATTACACAATTTTCATCAGTAAACTATACAGTTGGAAGCAATGAATTTTAGTCATCAATGTCATTTTAAAATTTTATGCTTTTGTTACAATTTAAGAATGTTCCTGCTTGATCAACTACAATATTGGTAAATTGACATTTAATGTCATACTATGTCATATGTTAATAGGTAATAACCGTTCTACAATAGAACACTTCATATATTGTGTCATAGTGACAGTAAGAATTTATTGCTTGCAATTGTATGTATACATAAGAAGCAAGATTCCATCTCTCCGTTTGTTAAATTTTGTTTATTTTTATTTTTGTTGTAATATTCATACTGTTTTTGTTCATTAGCCATTCATAAGATTCGTAACAAATTTAAATAATAAAAAATACTATGTGGATGGATTTATAATGTTAGTTCTTAAAAATATATTTATAGGTAGGTGATGTCATTTTTCATGATTACAATTATAATGAAAACAAAGAGTACTGATAACAAGAGGTGCACCTCAAAATAATATGCTGAAAAATAAAATATACAACTGATTCAGAAAAATAAATAAAAATTTGACCTCAGACCAGCAAAGTAACAAACCAGTAAGTATAAATCATAAGTGGCTTAGAAATGAAATTGTGTATTTTTCTATACATACGTACGTACACAGGTAAAAGTTTTTTAATAATTACTTATCCTTGATCTTTACATTATCAGTGCAACAAGAAATCTAGTTGGGTAGGTATGAGAATAAAAAATGCAGTTATACATTGACAGTAATTTACCTGAGGAAAGTTACAAAAACAATACAATAAAATAAAATTACTCTTTATTTGATGCTTAGTACTTAAAAGTTAATGTTAATTAAAATAACTCTTTCATTTATATAATTTCTACAAAAATTCATTCTAGTTCAGTTCCAACTTTCTAAGAAAAACAAATTTTAATATTAAGTAATAAGATCAACACTACATCTTCAACTAAAGGTCTCAATTTAATTAACTTAGGTTTAAGCCTATATTAAAACATGTCAGATTAAATAGAATATTAATCAGTTTAGAATAATATTATCACTAAAAATTAATTTAACAAAATAATAGAATAATACTGACCTCCAGCTGCAAGGCTCTTTAATATAAACTCCAGATCATTATTTTCTGTTTGTTTGAGAGACATTTTGAGGTTTTTGTCTGTAAAATCTACTATTGTTTAAAAAATCTCACTGGGTATTGTGACACAACAGGTGAATCCCATAAAATAGGGACAAACTTTCACTGTAGGCATTTCTCTTTTCAGGTCATTCTATAAAAAAGAGAAAATTAATTAATTCTTAATATTGTAATGTATACAATAAAATATAAAAGATATATTGAAAAATTTTTAAGTAACTAAAAAAATAATCAATTAAAAACAATGAAACATAAAATACTTTTTAAATGCAATGAAATCATAAAAATCTAACTAGAATTGTTGTTTACTACTATTAATTTTATTCAATACAACCAGTTAATTTCATATACAATTTATTTTTTTTTATAAAATACAAATTTCTGAATGTAAAATACTGTGAATAGAAAATTTAAAAATAGATAAAATATTTTTAGAAATCTTAAATAGAAGTAAGATAAAAATATTACTTTAACTCGTACTCACACTAAGGTTATGTTATGTTTATGCTTTGATCAATAACAACAAACAGAACGATGGTAAATGACAACGTAAATAAAAGAAAAATTGTGAAAACTTACGTATTAACATTGACCATGTCACCGTGACTACAGTAAGAAACGATTTAGATAAGTACATTCAGCATTCACGCTTTTACTATCTGGCGTCTGTAATTCTAATTACCGCCACCACAATTTCTACTTCCACCACTACTCATTTTTCATTTCCAAAATTCAAAAGAATTTCCGCAGTAAAAGATATGATTTACATTTTTCTAATAGAAGCCTATACCATCGTTTTTGAAATAATCAATATGATTAATCGGATGCATAAATATTTCTTTAATCATTATATAAACTGCTTTTTTTTAAGTGAGAATTATTTGAATTAGGAAATCATTATTATTGGCGCAACTAACATTGCGTATTCTGTTGCGTCACACCTGTGATAACCGCAACCCAGCAAACACAGTCTAAGAATAATATGATGCTTGATACTTAACCCTTACCTATTTTCTTTCATATCGTTCTTATTGATCCAGATTGTATTTTTTGTAGGTAATGTACCTACAGCCTTAATCTTTGTTGAGTACAAATGTACTATATCCATTTTACAGAACAATTGTACCAATTTTTATAGACGCAAAATCCAACTTAGTAATCAATTGTTTTCAATCTACGAAGCAATCTTATCTGTGCTGTGACGTAAAAACCAATTTAGTTTAGAACTCCACTTTCTGACAATAGTGGGCCAAATACATACTGTCTATCTCTGAACGACGCATTTTATTTGATTAAATTTTGTGTTTTGACACTTACTTAGCTCATTATTCCTTTCCAGTCTTCAATTTTATTAACATGGAGTAACACAAAGTAAGTCTGAATAAAATAAATTATTTCATTTTATTCTTATAGTATACCTACGTGTCTTTTCTATAATACCCGTCAAAGTACTTGAATAAGTTGGAAAAACATGCACATGCTTGGTTATTCCTATTGTTTCTATAAAAAAAAATTTATTTCTAGCTAACATGAATTAGGAAATTTTGACATTATAACAGGTATTTAGAAAAAAGATGAACAATATTCTACTATGCAAGGTTACCATATTTGTTTCAGTTAAAAAAGGGCAGTAAAGAATGGAAAAAGAAAAGAGATCAAGATATCAGACACCTACTCAAATCTATTCGTTCGATATCGAGGATGTTACGAAAATACATGCAACATTCCAGTTCTTCATTCTACAGAGGGATTAGTGTTAGTACATAATTACAGTGACGGCTCGTGGTATTGTGCGGTGGTAGAACCACGGCTTTGCGGTTCAATGTGGAGGGGAAGGGGGTTAAAAATTTAAAGTATAACATTGCAAATCTTTCTCACTTTCGAAATTATAAAAATTTAAATTTTAAAAAGTACGAACTTAAGAAAAAAGAAGGGTTTGTAATTTTGTACGTTACGTTTCCAATTCACTAAAAACAATGAATATTTACCAACTTATCAAAGTATCCTATTCTATTAACTATTAAAGTTACATTTAAATCAGACAATGTTAACAACACAAATGTTTAAATTGTACGGTATGTGAAATCATTCTCCGTTCTTTTTTATTAGCAAATACGTCAATCACTCTCTTATTAAAATTTTCCATGTTATTAAGAAAAGCTTTTTCAGCTGATAGCATTCCCAATGCCCTGAGCCTTTCTTCCTTCATAGAGTTTCTTAGAAAAGTCTTGATCCTTTTCAGCATGGAGAAACAACGCTCGGCTTCGGATGTAGACATGGGCGTTGTCACTAATACTTTCAAAAGGTTTCTTGAAAAGTACCACGCATTCCTTCTTGTGAAATTAACGATAAAAGATTGACAGCCCCAGAAACGTTTCTCTCTTCTCGTTCATAAAGTACCTGCAGTTCAGTCTTCAATCAACATTTCTCTAAAAAGAGGATAAACACTAACCACTTCAGAAAGATACTTTTCTGGAAATTTCTGGCGATATTTGGGAAATTTTTCCACCTCAAATAAATTTGTATCTACTAGATGTCCAGTGAAACTAAATCTTGTTCTTATTTGCTGAATAATAGAGTCACAAACTTTCAAAGTTTTTGTTTTCTTATTTAGATGCTGCATGCGTGGCCTTTTTTGAGGAGGTGCGTCATCTTCTAAAAATTGCATATTACTGTCAATACTTATTTGCAATAATGTATTCCATTTGATTGCGTATTTTTTGTATTTCATTTTCAAATTTCTGTAAATCTTGTCTAATCTTGACTGGGTCAGTACTTGTCTTTTGTAATTGTTTCAAAATTATTTCAACGTGAGGCATTATTTTATGAAAAATTATCAACCAAAATATAAAATCCTTGTCTCTTAATCTAAGTTTGTGGGCGCCGGCTCGTTCGATTGTAGATACCGATAAGTACTGTTTTCGTCCTTTTCCAATGTTTCCATGACGCTCATCAGTTCTTTTCTGTATTTATAAACAGTGTTAACGCCCCGTGAATGAAAATTCTATCTAGTTTGCGACGAACGTGGTAATCTCTTTTGAACAATTTCACTTTTACACTTCACGTCAAGTTTCAAATCGTGCGTAGTGTAACACGACACACCCACACCACGTATCGATTGTGACTGGACTGCAGGAGCGGGAGCCACTTCTAGCTTGGCTCAAGTAGTTCGCCAACACCGAACACCCTCCCTCATCCGCCAGCCCACCGCTGAAGTCTATAGCCGCTGAGCCGTGCTTTGACTGGCTCCAAGCTTTTATTTTTATCATTTTGTACGCGCGGTGTTCACTTGTTCAGTATATTTATATTTATAAAACAGCAATTTTTAATTTTTTAATCTTTGGTAAAGGTCAGACTTTAAAGGAGAAAATTTTAAGAGTATAAATTATTTTTTTCAAATTGGAAAATGATGTGTCTTTGTGGTGGTGCCATGGGTCCTTGGCTCCTTATAACGGGCCGCCACTGCATAATTATAGTATCACCTTTATATAAAAATTCTGCAAATAGTCCAATCAACAGGTAAAGTCTGCTGTAAAAAACTGAAAAGTTGCAGATTGGTGTGTTTTTAAATGTTAAAATCAGCATATTAATTTTGCAACCCTCTGTGTTGCCGCTGGAGACCGACGTCAACATCAATGAAAAAAGTCAAAATTTGATTATTTTTTTTAATACTTCGATTTGGGCAGTAATATAAAAAAAAAGTAATAGATCAAACCCTCCATTTTTATGTGTGATATTCATGGTTTCAGTTCAACACTGTGCCTAAGTAAAAACGCAATACCCCTTATACACTTTTGTCAACAAACACAAGAACCTATTGATTAAAATCAGTAAATAACAATAGTGTGCTGTGAAAGGCAGGAGCATCAACCATTTGTGTGTGTGCATTTTTTTCGGTATTAGCTATCATTTGTGATCTAACTTATTGAGAGAAACGTATAGGGACCTACCTATCATAGCATATTATTATTTACTGTCCTTGAGTTGCTGTTAACTATTAGTGCCACCAACGTTAATGTTAATCGCGAACAATCTATTGAGTAGTCAGAATTGTTTTAATTGGTTGTTCGTTGTTCTAAATATATAAAATTGATCTGTTGTATATATTGCTAATAGAAATTAGATTCTGAACATGTATTCTGGGTCAAACATGGCAGCCGACATTGTGACTTTATCCAACTCGTAATACATAGGAACTCTAGCCGAAACCACTGGTTTTGGTCCAGGGAGCAGTAATGATGATGATTATAGGCAGTGGCAGTAATCGCTTGCTTGCTATTGAACGACTATTATTGATAACTAACTATATCCCGTGTTTTTAATATTGCATCTATCAAGGATTTGAAGAACAACACTACTTTTCTTTACATATTATATAACAATTCCAACTCAGCAACTCCTGCCTAACATCAACTCAAATATAAACGACCGCATAGCGTACTGATAGATGCTCAGCCGTCCAGAAAGCTTACCCCGCAAATGCGACCACTTGTGCTGCTTGCTGCTGGACACCATCTACCTATGTGGCAGAGACCGAGACCTACGAAATATACAGACGTAAGCTGTTTGGATGCAAATCCCATGTTCACCATAATATTTTATTGCTCTCAGTTTGACGTTATTCTCAAAGTCACCAAATATCAAGTCAAATTCAGTTCATGTACAGGATTGATCCCAACTTATCAAAGACAAATTGTCAACTCCTACTTTATCAATACCCAACTCATCAATGCACCAAGATATCAGCAGCCCAACTTGTCAATTGACGTTTCATCAACAAATTGTAAAAATGAATGTACAAGTTAGTTTACTCGATTTGATATATTTATATATTGGTAACCCCTTTTAACCTAACCTCTAACCAACATAAATACGTATGTGCAAGTTGAGAAAACTAACTTGCGAATTAATTTTTACAATTTTTGGATGAAATGTCAATTGACGAGTTGGGTCATTTGGTCGCATTCGTAAGACTCAACGGTTACCGCTACGCTTCCATTCCAATTGCTGGCGTCTTACGAAAACAAACATTAGAGCGGAATCATTATATCATGCGCAGACGTTAAGTTTTCTGTTTCCGCCAAAAAACAGTTTTCGCAAATGTAGCGTACTTTAAAAGTGCTACAAAACATGGCCGACCCCTGCCAAAGTAGCGATAAAGTAGTGCTGCATTCGTAAGACAAATCAGCAACTCTTCCGCAACTGCTGAATCTTACGAATGCGATCACTGATTGGTATATTGGTACCTTCGTACATTTGGTACATTGATGAGTTGGGTGTTGATAAAGTGGGAGTTGACAATTTGTCTGTTGATAAGTTGGGCCAATCCCGCCCTGACAACTGTCTTTCAGTTTGATCTTTGATATCTTATATTTCGTAGGTTTTGGGCAGACAAACATAAAATTACATGACATTCCATCCTTTAAATTGGAGATAAATATCCTTGACGTCACTCTAGCACAATATTGCCAACTCGAGGGATTTTAAGCTAGTTCGAGGCATACAAGGAATAAATAAACCTTTCTCATGCTATTTTATGAGGATGGATATTGTTTACATAGTTATTGATAATATCAACTCCATATTATTGTGTTTTATTTAAGAAAAGCGATAATTAATCTAAAGATTTGCGTTCTGGTTGTTAAATTAAAAGTTTATAACAGTTAAAATACACATACAATGATGGTTTTTATTTCTATGTGGTGTGAGACGTGGGATATATTTAGCATAAAAAATGGATATTTCTGACAAGTTGGTAAGATATTTTTGAACGTCAGGTTAACAACGTTGCTCCAGCAATAACTATATTTATCTACGACTCTTCAATAATATAGTCGTTATTCGCGTAACCATAGGGATATAACCATACTCATAAAACACTAGTGAATTGTATGGATTTTATTCACTGGTGGTGTTGGTTGCCTATTTATTGTTAGAAAAAAAAATTGGACATCGTCTTCAGAGGATCCTTGTATTCCAGGTATAAAACTCTCTTTGTGAAGATTGTTTACTTTCAAAGACTTTTACATATTCAAGAAATTGAACATCGCCTCCCTCAGGGGAATCCACCTCCAGATCTTCCTCAGAAGTGTTAGAATCGTAGATAAAACGTCGTATTCGACTCGCACATAATGGGCATTATGCGCTCGTTGAATAATATACTGTTACAAATACAATACAATAAGTCGTATTTGTATATTTTACATTATAAGGACTACTTTTTCATATTTATATAAGCATTTTTTTGTTTTCACTTTTAAATAGCATTAAATAAAAAATTGTAATTAAAATTAAATGTTGCGCTTAAAAGCTCCAATCCGATTATGCTATTTGTTATTAATTGTTGTTACATTAATTCGTAGAAAATTACTGCTTTAACAAATTCTTCTTTTATTCTTTAAATGTAATTATTAGAATAAAACTGAAACGAAATGAAAACACACAACACAATCTTAAGGCCGTTTTACATTATACTTTTTTCGGCTAAACTAGTTACTACACTATATTGCATACTATAGGCGCGTTCCTTTCGTACACAATAGCAGCTCGGAGTAGCTGCAGGCTTCGAGCCTCACGTTCCATTCAGCTCAGACGTGACGCCTTAAACCTTCAGAACGCACCCTACCCCTGCCCCCTCGAACCCAAGCATTTGCTGTTCGGCTTGGCGCCTTGGCTATATGTTTGAGGTTAAGTTTAAGTTTGGTTTGTGTGTTTACCGTGTTTACCGTTTTCGTGTCCCATTCACAGCAGCTCTAAGGCGCCTATGGTTTTGAAGCCTCACATCTTTATAAATTTAAATGGAAAGCATGCTATATTGAACTAAAATTTCCCGCCTCTATTTAGGAGATTTAAAAGGTAACTGCCAAAGCTGTTACCAATGTCGCCAACACTATATTATAAATACATAAAAAATCTCGATTCCAGAGATCAAGAGCGCGTCAAAGTTATTAGTTATAAAGGGTTGATACCACTGAAAATTGCTCTAATGCGCAGGTCTAGTATACAAACTTGGCTGAAAATATGATCCACTGATGTCATGTGAATAGACCGGGCGTGCAACAAGATCTTGGATAGTTTGTTTGAAGGCAACATACATTGGGCAAGAGGGATAAAGGACGTCTTACATTATACTTTTTTTTCGTCTAGAACTTTGACTAAATTTGAAACTAGCTCGACTTGGATAATGTAAATCAGAATAATTGCTTCTAAGTTTTCATACTAGATGCTAGATTTAAAACTAGTCCTATTTTTCAGCCAAGTTTATACAGGGTGATTCCGAAATAAAGGGTATCCCCTTTAAGGTGGATAGCAGTGTGATAGCACATACATTTGCGATAAAAAACGGTAGGTAAAAATTGCATAGTTTCCGAGAAAAATGCGATTGAAGTTTAATCGCTAAACCAAGCAGGTCCTGCTCTCATACTTTTACTTAAGTAAAAATCGATAGGGGTTGACTGACTGTCCTTGTCATTGGCAGGTAGTTCTTGCTATTTATGTGAGGGGTATAATAGTTTATCTGGTTTCTACAATGCCATAAATAACCAGTAGGAACTTTTACTTTTTAATTTGCAAACAGAAAAATATTAAAATTTTGCTGTTAGTGATTTTTTTCTGTAAACTTCCGAAGAACCAAGAACTTCAATAAGCATTATGCCACATAAATAAAAATTGGTTGAATTTATTAAATTAAATTAAGTACAGAGGTGATAGTTAGCAGTACCTTCCATACGCATGTTTCATTCAAGTAGTATGTGTAATCCATTTCCTATTCATGTGACTAAATAATAATAAGGGATTAAAATGTTGCTTGTGACACTGGAGTCTAATTGTTCGTAACTTAAATTTTTTTATTATTTTTTTACTGTTTTAACGAATTTCAACATCCCTGCATGTTAAACATACTTCAGATTCAAGAAGGGAAAGTAGTAAAATGTCCAGGGGGTAGCTTATGATGGCATTTATTGTTCATTGTGCTACTACAGCTGCACTATTAGTTCCAAGAAAGTAGGCATGTCTGGTAAATTTTCGTTCTTGCACTACAAGGGTTTAAAAACACCGTAAATTTCCTTAACTTTCACTTTTTAAGGCGACAATACAAGAAACACTTTTCTTTTTCTAACCAGAGAGGGCTTCAGTTTTTAATATTTAGGAAAATTGTCAAAATTTCCAACTTTCACGGAGCCACTTTGTGTTTTCATTTGTTGTCTTCTTTTAGCCTCACTTATCACCTATTAAGAGGATACCCTTTATTTCGGAATCACCCTGTATACTAGACCTGCGCATTAAAACGATTTTCAGTGGTACCAACGTTTTACAACTAATAACTTTCATGCTCTCTTGATCTCTGGAATCGAAATTTTTTATGTATTTATGATACAGTGTTGACGACATTGGCAACAACTTTGGCAGCTACCTTTAAAATCTCCTAAATAGAGGCGGGAGATTTAAGTTTAATATTGTACACAATATAGTGTAGTAACTAGTTTAGTAAATAGTTTAACCGAAAAAAAATATAATGTAAAACGGCCTTAAAAGGTAAGGAGGGGTTTCCTTTGCAGCAGTGGCGATTCGTTTAATTAAGGAACACAATTTTTTAAATTACATTTAACAAACATACAGTTTATTATAAGTAACTATTAAGTACAAAGTAATAAAATAATAACAGTTTCTGTAATAATGTAATTTCAAATGTAACAAATACTGATGGAAATTTTTTTGTGCCGGAATGTCATCTTACTATATTCTACGTCACTGCTCTCTTGACATGGCGGGCATGGGCGTCCATAGGCTTTTTTCTCAAGGGGGGCTAATAAAAAGTTTGCGTTATTTTTAATTATTACGACTCACTCATTCAGTAGGGCTAGGATGTTTATGACATGTCATTTATTGTTGTTTACGTTTTCATGCCGAACACATTTTTAGTGCGAATTAAGCTTTTCTATACAATATTAAGTGATTTTTATTGGTCATGTATAGTCATATTTGGCATGTAAGGACATATTGTAAGCACTTTTCCCTAAAAGGTCATATTTTAGTTATATTTCGTAAAAAATATTTTTGTTAGGAACACAAAATTGAAAATCTTTGTAACTCTTTCTAAAATCTCGCCGTTCAGTGAAAAACCAACAAGGAGAGACAATGTCTAATTTTCGATAGCACATCAGTATCCCTAGCTACAAATAAAACGCCGGAATTTGCAAATGAATTGTGTAAAATGATAGTCAGTGCTAACATTCCGCTAAACAAAGTAGATAATCCTCACTTCAACAATCTCATGGAAAAATCTGCAAACAAAACTATTCCCACGGAATCAACACTACGCAAAAACTATCTCTCTGCTTGTTACGAATATAAATAACATCAAGAAGGGAGAAACCGATAAATCGAGAATCGCAAAAGAAGAAGACCACCGCATCCAATGGGATAATGCACAAATAGTGACCAAAGAAGAATATAGAACTCGCACAAAACTGAAAGAGGCCACATACATAGCGCTTGTCGAAGAACCGATAAGCCCGGCTAGCTTAGAAATAAAACACATATGGATTCCAATACTGCGCGAAGAACTACGGTGCAGCCACCAACAAACGGCACAAACCCCTACTGTGCAACTTGCACAGTAACCTACTGCGCATTCAGCTACGGAAATGAAACTTATATAGAACTTATAAAACTACATAAGTAGACCGCTCCAGCAGCTCAGTGGTTCAGGGTAGTAATCAAATTAGAAATGCAAAATAATAATCCAAACCACCCTTCTCAGAACGAACGCAAAGTGAATTTCCGAAACGCGGCGACAAAATATCGCAACAGAGTATGGAAATAGTTCAATTAACACCTCAAACGGGATAGTGTAGCCGATAACAAGATATTGGTATCTATTGATGAATTGACAGATGTTGAAGGAAGATATGTAGCCAATGTAATTATTGGAATACTCCACGCTGATCGCTTTGGCAAAACTTTCCTACTGACAACTGAAGTCTTGGAACGAGCTGATTATTCAAATATCACAATTCTTTTTGATAATGCTATAAAGCTGTTGTGGGACAACATTATTCTTTTCATAACTGATGCTGAGCCATACATGGTAAATATGCTGCTAAAGATATGGATTTGTTCTATCCAAAAATGATACATGTGACGTGTCCTGCTCATGAATTGCATAGGTTAGCTGAAGAAATTCGTGAGAATCTTCCTGATGTTGATAAATTAATATCCAATGTAAAAAAAGATCTTCGTAGTATCTCCACTGAGGGTTGATATATTCAAAAATTTACTCATTACCGGTCATAACCAAGTGGGGAACAGAGGCTTGATACTGTTGTATATTATTGTGCAAACTATTCAGTTATCAAGAACATTGTGAACAGTTTCAGTAAAGATGCTGCAGCTTCTGTCAAGATAGTGCAGGATCTGTTTTCTAGTAGCCTATTAAGAAAGCTGGCATACATTAAATCTAACTTTGGCGGTATATCAATTGCGATTACTAGGTTAGAAGGTGTTAGTTTCGACATCAAAGACTCTCTGGCAATTGTCAGGAATGTGGAACACAATATTGAACAGGCAGGTGGAAAAATTGTGAAAATGTGAAAAGAAAATTTTATTTAATATGCTCCTATATGCTCCTGCTTCTCCTGTTAGAAAGTGATACTTAGTGACAATCGGCGATCATTTTCATTTGATTGCCTCAAGAAACACATCGTCATCCAGTACAATGCAGTCAAAATAGTTCAACAAGCAGAACAAGCTCAAACAATAGAAGAGGACAACTAAGTGCTACTTTTTTACAGTATTTAATGTATAATAGTGATATTTAATAGGAGTAAAAAGTTTTTAGGTCATATCTTGCATTTTATTGGTCATA
Source organism: Ignelater luminosus (assembly GCA_011009095.1). Lineage (NCBI taxonomy): Eukaryota > Metazoa > Arthropoda > Insecta > Coleoptera > Elateridae > Ignelater > Ignelater luminosus. The sequence continues at coordinate 110,037 of VTPC01090436.1, read as the reverse complement.
TTTTCGTATTTGTAAGGTCATTTAGTCAATTTTAGGGCTTAAACATCCGAGCCCTACATCATAAACTTTAAAATACCTTTGTCCCCAATTTATTATTTAGAAGACTTTTATTCGTGTTTAAATCAGTGATGTGCGTGTCAGCAATGTCGAGGTCAGCAATTCATTCTTGACATGTCAACAATATGAATTGTTGACATGACCCTATTGATGTCAACTATGTCAATAATGTCAACAATTTAGATACTATGAATGCACATGCGCAAAGCTGTTAAACTTGATTTTGTAGGCCTTGTCGGTTTTATTCAAAAAATAGATTTAAATAGTTTTTATTCTTTATTTCACAAAAATACATAATGGTTTTTCCACATAAACATAATAACGTTTCCTATACGTATTCACCGCTAATACTTATCGTCGCCGCCCTTCTACCAACCCTTATCCCTTAAACTTAAAAATAAGGGCGCCAAATTCAAATTCAAAAATTGACTTCTACAAATTTTCCTTTATTATTTAAATCTTAAGTAGTTTATTACAATAATCTTTATTTGACTGAAGTATGTGAGGGCAAATATGAGGCACAGGGAATTGTGAGATGCTTAAGTACGTTCAAGTCTAATGTACGTATAGAATAATTTTGATTAGCAAAAAATAAATGCTAGGATGTTGTTCATCATGTTAGCATTTGTTTTTTCAATTAATAAAATCTTTTGCATTAAGATACCTATGTTACTAACAATCACATTGCTAGAATTGCCCCCACATATCCGAACTAAAACTCTTAGTATGGACCTATGGAGCTATGAGTAAACATACTTGTAATTTTACTGATTCCATGGAAATAAGAATAAATAAATAGGATTTAGTTTTTTAATGCCATTTTATTTAAATAATATTTTGGTTTTTCTTTTCCATCTTCAGTTACTTTCAGCCATTCTGATTTTTGAATTGTCTTGAACATCTTATTAATGATCTTATTAGACATTTTAGCTTATTTTAGCACCTGTGTTTACAGGTTAGGTTTAACGAGAAATGTGCAGAATCCTACTTTATTTGCAAAGTTGACACATTGTTGACACATTGTCGACATTGTTGACATTTTTGACGTGAAAAATTAATTGTTGACAAATTGTTGACACAAAAATGTCAACAATCATTGTTGACGTGTCAACGCACATCACTGAGTATAATGCCAGGGTGAATAGCCTAATTACAATAACGATTACTACTGTTATTTAATGAAAAAAGGTACTGCTTCTAATCCATGACATAGGTAAATTGAAAAAAAATTTAAATGCGGTTTCTGATTTGCCGATTTTGACCACATCGGTCATGTTGAGGGTACCAGATTTGCTTGTGCCATCTTTGTATTAAGGTTTCGTTATTTGAAGTCGCCATATTGAAAAGCACTGAAAAATACCTATGGTCGTATTTTATGTAAATTTTGAAAATTACAGATCCACGCATTACCAAAGCAATCGTATTTAAAAGAAGAAGAATCGTAGAGTGTAATAAGACAGATTTAATACGCAATAAATCTTCAGAATAAAAAGAAAATGAAAAATAAAAATAATTTTTTTTTATTCCCAGATATGAGTCATACAACTTCATTATATTATAAACAATACATTAAAACTAAACATACAACACAAAGTGATAAAACACTGTATTTTCTAAGATTTATACAAAATAAGAATGTGAAAATGTTAGCACCTTCATTTTGACCATTTAGTTCACTAGGGTGACTGTTAGGGGCGCTTTGATAGTTCAACACATAAAAGTTAGCGCCAAATTTAAAACGTACTTGACGTTGTTTGTTACCGCAAAACCACTTTTTATTTTATTGTTTACGTTACGTTATTATTAAAAGTCAAAGTTAAGAAAATTGTTTACAACTATTCATGACTAAAAATAAATGATGCATGAGCATGATATAAAGATGTTTCTTTTTGTTCATTTTAGGAGAAATTCAACTTTTTTTATTCTTGATTACTATCGTCTGTTTTGTCTTTACTAGGGATATTTGGGATATAGTTCAATAAAATTTAACATTAGGTACTTATTTTATTCACCATATTATATTACATAGTATAATGACGGTTTCATATTATTCATACATAGCGTTTCTGAGTATCGACTGTTTTTTGATTCCCGGGACTCGAGACTTTTATTCTTCAACATCAATTAGAAAGCCATTTTTGATACATTTCATAATGTTAACAACTTTTATAATTTCTGATTTTATAGAATCAACGAAATACATAATTACTACTTTTTTAAGTAAATAAAAAGCATTAATTAGAATTATAAAAAGTTCTACAATTTCTTAATTGTTTATTGCACATGAATTAAAAACAGAAAGCTGGTTTCTTAGATATTATACAGCACAAAGACCGGATTCGTACTAAAAATAATGAGCTTTCGAAATATCTTTTTGTAATCAGTTCAAAAGATATTCTTCAATTGTGATCTTATTTAGTAGGTATAAATTTTAAAAGTTTGTGTCAAATAAAGACATTTTTAGTTTTCCAACATTTCTTATTATTCGCTTCCAGTTATCGTTTGCATTTTAATTATTCACATCATAATACAATGCAGAAAATAACGGAAACAACCTATCCCTTCGAACATGTTGTTTACAAACTACCTGTATTTCTAAAATTCAGCAATTGAGGTAACTGTAAAATTGAAATTTTAGAATCAAGAAGTGCAAGTTGTAAAATGTTGAAGGGGTAACAGCTTAGGACGACAGTAGTTCATTGTACCGCTTATAATGCACAGTAGGTGTAAACTACAGGTAACACAAGTAAAGCGCTGTCGACGGTAATACATTATAAATTTGTTGGATCTTCCAACTAGATAAAATATATTGCAGATTTTAAAATGTGTTGCACCTATAAATTTAAATTTTTGAAAAGGCTCGAGTCTCGAGCTACTATTCCCGGGAATCGAGACCAGCAATTTTGAAAATTTCTCGGGAAATCTCGGGTCAGAAATCCTATTCATATACATTATAGTCAGGAGATTTCACGGAATAATCATACATCTAGCCCAAGATTATAGTCGTTCGCCCACTTCTATAATTTGTAACCATTTCTCAGCTCTTTTGAAAAATGTTGAAAGATCGTAAGAGCAATTAGCTTGTAGCATCGGACATCTTTTCTTAATTTTCAACGAACTCCGAAGGAGTCGTTACTGAATTTGCGAAGTCTGTCTGTCTGTATGTCCGCATTTTTTGTCAAATTCTGAAATTCTGACTTCAGATTTTGATTCTACATCAAAAACTAAAGACCATGTGGTATCTTCGTTTTTTGATAACTCTTCGGGAATATGGTCAAAATGCGACCGAAAATTGAAAAATTTTCAAAAATTTTATTTTACTTTAGAACAGTATTCTACATCAAAAAATAAGACAAACGTGTACTTTTAGTTTTTTTATATCACCTGGAGCACATGGTCAAAATGGCTGCCGAAGTCTGAAAAAAGTAACAAAACGGAGTTCGTTGTGTTTATGCTTTGCATTCCCAGATGTTTTTTACTGTAAAGATCAGCGGCGAAGAATTTCTACATATTAAAAGGGGGCTCTACCGACGCTCAATTTCAAAAAAATTTTGCCAAAGAAACGCAAGACTACAATCTTTTCACGGCTGAAATCAAAATAAAATTTAAGTCTATCAATTAATTTAACAATTATGAACAAAAAACCATGAAATGTACTACTTGGTTGTATGCCTGCCTTTTAATTGTTTTTTTGTTATTATTTCTGGCAACATCCAATCAAAATAAAGGTTTTTAACTTTGGTAGCATTACGTTTTTCCAGAATTCTTCATCTCTTGCTATTACTTCGACATGAAAAGGATGTTCATCATCAACATATACAATAAAGAAACACAGATTTTTTTTGCATATGTTTAACTGGCCCTGTATCTGTAAAATGAAGGTATATAATAAAGCGAAACAAGTTATTAATAACCAATAGAAGCGACTGATATTACACTCACTTGGTAATAATAATTGTGATTTCGTTTTAATTTTAACTCGCCTGTTTCATTCAACTGAAGGCAAAAGTTTGAATTTTTCTTATAATTCTGGGCTGCTTGCTCTAGGATTATTTTGTCCTTGTGCACTTTAAATAAACATTTGACTTCAACAATGGATTTTGTGTTCAACAATCCTTAGAAAAATGGTATAGTAATTTATAACATGAAATTGCAGCTATTTGTACCATCAGGCGAAGCACCCAAGTAGGGATGTTCATCTATAAACAATCCGCTGTCGTCTATTTGCACTTTCCTGGCAGAAGCAAATTTTGCGATGGCTACTTTTTCTTTCACTTTTCCATAATTGACAGCCTCAGCAGTGAAATGCTTTGGGTATAAAATCTGTGTTACCAGGGCGTGTGGTTCTCGATTCATTCGTCTTTTGCACTTCACCAAAGCGAGATGCAGTAAGTCGGCCTTTCCGTTCCATGATGTATCGAGGATTGTCCCACTGACCCTTTGTATGAACCTCTATTTCGACAATGTCTTTTTATGGTACCTATAGGACGACAAATATCTCAAAGTAACACAATTTATTACAGTTTGTTTATGTGAATGATTTCAAATGATTTTATTAAAACTGTTACCAAAATAATAGAGACCTGTAGGTTTTGTAAAATTCCTTGTTGCTCTGAATTATACTCCGTCTCACTCATTGTGGGCTCAACTGCATTTGGACCATAGTCTGGTGCTGACGACTGTGCTGGTTGACTAACACACGGATCAGTGAATGACAGTTTACGCTTGACTCTTGTGCTTGTGGTTTTGTTTCGCTCTTTGCGATTTGCTTCCTGGTGTTGTAAGCTAGCTACATATTTTTTGAAATGTTCGCCAGGACTAGTACTGGTGATTTGTTTCCAGGTCTCTGACTGCCAGCCAATCCCATTGTTATATCGCAGTCCTGATATATTTGCTCGGGTTTCGAAAGATCCCCGTTGCGTCAAGTTCAATCGTTTCCCTGCATTGAATTTACATAAAATTGACATATATAATTCTGCCCTATTATTGGTTTCATTGTCAATAAGTTGGTGTCCTTTAGCAACCAGTCGATCTAAAGCACCTAAAAAAACATCAATTGTTATACATTATTTCACTGAAAATTCTGTTTTTTGTATGCCGTGTACATGATGATATATACCCGTATTCTTTAGCTCAAGTATTTTGCTATTTTCTTTGTCTCCTACGCTTTCACAGTATGTCTGCTTACACTTTGAATGGTCATTGTAAACATGATTCGGTCCATTTAGCAAATGTGCTTTTAAATCTTCTACAAGACCATGCGCATTAATATATAAGACTTTCATTGCAATATCTTGAAGTGCTTTAATATTCTTTGCTGTTAGAAGTTTTCGACCTGATACTGCTACACTAGTGTCATTTCTGATTTTATACAATGCCTTTCCGTAGTTCTTAACTGCATGATTAGTGCAATGTATTTTCATGACTTCAGTACCATAAGAAACTTTTTTTCTTAGTTTGGCAAAAACTGAAGAATCGCCATCTGCAATAAATTTTAAATATCTTACGTTGTGGGTGGCAATACTCTCATTAAATCCTTCCACTATGATGTCTGATTCCATAGCTCCAGAAGATGCGTTCCAATTTTTAAAACAGACATGTTCACGACTTCTTTCGTTCTTGTTTTCTGCACGTGAACATACGCTACAATATTTATTTCGTACGCCCAAAAACAAAATTTTCCCAGTAGCCTTTCCTATTATTACAGCCTAGGGATTAGATAAATAGCTGATGGAATGTGCAATGCAGAATTAAACGTAGATTGTACTTACCACACCTGACGATGCATTATAACTGTGACCATAAGAACGGTGACTCCAGCCACAATCTGTATAGACAACTGTCCACGCATTACCATCTTTGTCTATTTGCTCTTTTTTCAACGCCAAATCACGTTCTTCCTTGCCAGCTTCTTCAATGGAAAGCCAAAGATTTTCCTCCCATTGTTGGCTCAGGGAAAGTTCTATTTTTCTGAACAGACTGTATGGCATTGGTGGAATGTCCATAATAGCCAAACGTTCTTTTAAGTTATTATATGTACTTCCCGTGGAAATTGTGCCCCATACAGCAGCAACATTAATTTCTTCCTTTCCACCATCGTTCTGAGGATGTGTACTTTTCTTTATTTCAAAGCCACAAAAATTGCATTTAAAAGTAATGTCGCTAACCAAACCTCTCTTTTGTTCTTGTATTGGCTCCAATGTACCAGCAGTACATTTCTTGCCATGGTTCGGCTGCAACTGCATAGCCCAATTTAGCACATATTGCAAATCTACAATTCTATGTCCCTTAATTTTGTTTTCTTGGGATTGTTCAACTTCTATTTCAATATCATGTTCTATAACACTACAAAACTTTATGGTTACTTTGTTTAATGTTTTTAATATCAAATGTCATATTACCTATCATATTGTTTTTTTGTTATGAAAGAATATTCATGTAATGTATGCGGTGACTGTTGTGGAGAAGGAGTTCTGCTGGTAGTTGTTTCAGTATGTACTGTTATAGGCTCTTCTTGCAGCACAACATGCTGCGTTATCGATTCTTCAGTGTCGTTCGAAGTTATTATCTCTTCTTTTGTTATGTATGAATATGCATGTAATTCATGCGATGACTGCTGTAAAGAAGTAGTTGTGCTGGTTCTTGTTTCAGTATGTACCATTGTAGGATCTTCCTGCAACACAGCACGCTCCGTTATTAGTTCTTCAATCTCATTTGAAGTCGTTATCTCTTGAACATCATTTGAAAAGTAATCATGGTCATGTCGAACGTTACTGCTAAAACAAAAAATGTAATTTCTTTGGCCTATATTTTTCCAGAGAAAATGCATGTTCAAGAGAATTAATAATGTTACAGAATTTTCCTTACTTTAATTGCGCTATTTCTTCACACTGATTTGCAACTGAAATCCTTTTTCTGCATTGCCATTCGCGCATTCTTGCCTTAGATTTCCTATTTCTTTTTCGGTTTTTATAAGCACGATCTTTACCCATATTTAAACCAATAAATGCCAAACAGCACTAACTAACTAATATATCTACAACATTCAAATTGTTGTTATTATTATTATTTACAATATTAAACGGCAAAGTTGATATCGTATTCACGGTATAATCAGAAAATCATTTGAACTTCAATAATTATTTTTTTTGTAGAATCATAATCAAATAGCTAAAACGTAAAACAGTGGAATATTTGATTTCGTGAATTGTGTTACAAATCAAGCACGTGGTAAAAAATCATATATAAACCACGGTTGGGAAGACTATTATATTTTTATATTATTTAGCTTCGCACTCTTATTTCTCTCCATGCTACGCATATCAGGAAATAATACAGCTCGGCTATAAAGAATGTCTTCTCTACCTTGGTATACAGTTTCTATTTTTAGTCTGCGAAAAACAATTGTAAACGCCAATAACTATAAATAATAATCTAATAGTTACAACTATTTACAATAAAAAACAGCCAAAAAGCAATTTCACTCAATAGCACTAGTAATAAAATTATCTATTTACACTATTTATTCCTGAAAAGTGTAGTATTACCTGTAAAATGCACGTAAAATTAATTAATCTTATTCCTAAATAATAATGTCCTGCACTAAATCACAAACTTCCACTGTTTCAAAGCTTATAATAATCACAGATTACCGTCCGTACTTTGTAACTAAAATATGTAATAAATAATAATGCAACAAAACAACTTTTTCGATTATGCGGTTACACCGGATAATATACCTGAAAGCATGTAAAACCAGTAGGTAGAAGAAAAGGGATTAACTTACCGTTATCTTCTTTACACCCTCGAACAATTTCCAAAATTCAAAAACACCACTCTCGCCACATTTGCACTCACGGTGACATCTGTTGAGATAATTAGACATTATTTTGTCTGTTAGTACCAATTTTTACCGTTGGTGGCAATAACGCGCCCTTAAGGTTTGTATTAGGCGTATGCTCTCTAGTTGCTATTAAAATCTGTGTTCATTCTGTCAATTGCTGTCAAGTGTCAGTTTTATTTTGTCATTTTGATTTAGTTATTATTTCGTATTTTCTGGTTCTAAAAGCGTTACTGGTGAATAAGTTTTATGTAAGTGAATTTCTAACAGTGATGGGTCAGGGAAAGCTAATTAGTTTCCTTAATGTTTTGGGAAGTTATAGAAACTTACTGACTAACAGGTAAAAGCAAGACGAGTTAAAAGTTAAAAAAGCATGCTTGATATTTTTGTTTACACACCAATTTGCTTATCTATAGAATAACGGTCAGTCTTAACCAGCAAAATGCTAACCTTAAAACGAAAACTAGAGAGAAGCTTAAGAATTTAAAAATACCAGAACAACCAAAAAGACCACTAACTCCATATTTTCGATTTCTGACTGAGAAACGAGGACTGGTTCAAAAACAGCATCCTGGTTGGAAACTAGGAGAAATTGCCAAGCAATGTGCTGAAGATTGGAAAAATTTAAGCAAAGATGTTAAAGAAAAGTATCAGCAGGATTATAATGATGAAGCAAAAATCTATGAACATAAACAAGAACAGTTTAAGTTATCTCTCACAAAAGAACAACAGGAAGCCTTAAGTTCAGCTCAAAAAGAAAAACGCCAAACTAAGAAGAAACGTATTATGAGAAAGGTAATTTGTATAAGTAGTTGATAAATATGTCGGTGTTTAATCAGTTCATGATGTTTTAGCGTTACCGTGAAAGTGGAAAACCAAAACGACCAACAGGAACATTCTTATTCTTTATTAAAGATAAATGGACTCTTCCAGAAAACAAAAACAAGAAGTTAACAGAATTGCTTAGTTTATATAAAAATGAATGGAATAATATATCAGATTCTGAAAAACAGAAATATATACAAATGCATGAGAAAGACAAACAAAGGTATGAAAAAGAAATGACTGCTTGGGAAGCTCGAATGATTAAAGAAGGTAATATGGATCTTATAAGGAAAGAAAGCCAAATTATCACAATTGCCAAGCCTTTACAACTTGATAATGTGAAAGAAAAGAAAAACAAATAGGGGGACGGGTGTCCTCACTTCACGTCCGCCATGATGAGTGGGGATACGGGGGAACTATTTAGTAAAATGTCGATTCCTAAAGAACATACACCTGTACAACCTGTAATTCATAATTCAGCAACAACAGAAAACTGTGATATTGGTGCTTTCAAATTGCTTAATAAAACAAAATCACAAGTACTTAAACTTGGAGAACCTTCACCTCATACCGATACATTAATAGAAAGAAGAAATGTTCAAAATGTAAAAAAAATAAGTTCAAATTATGCTGAAAATGAAAACAAGAGGCCAGAGATGGATGAGACAAATTCTAAGGCGGACATTGTTGATAGTAAGTTGTCAAAGATGAAAAAAAGTAAAGGCAGTTCTTTAACAAATTTGGTGCAGCAATTGAAAAATGTATTTAAGTTTTAAGTTTTTGCACATATAATTAGTTTTCTGTGTTTATTATATATGATAGCAATGCATTGTTAATAAGAAAAATTTAAGGGTTTTTGTTCTATTTTACATAATAGTGTTGTTAGCATATATTTATGATTTCCTTGAAAATGTAGTAGATTATATTTTGTAATTCACAAAATAAGAACTGGAGATTAAATTTTTTTGAAACCAATTTTTAATTTTTTTAATTCATGCACATCCACATTTATTTATTGGCATATTAAAATATCACAGGGCATTTAAATGCGGCTTCTGATTTGCCGATTTTGACCACATCGGTCATGTTGAGGGTACCAGATTTGCTTGTGCCATCTTTGCATTAAGGTTTGTATTAGGTGTATTTATATTTATATATACACCGGACATTGATTCAAGAACCAATTAAGAAAATTAGGTAAGTCAGTATTTATTCGTCAATAAACACTATGTTACAATATGTTACAAATGTTCTTCCTGCATACATGAATTTTCATAATTCAATGGATAAAAGAATAAACATACAATACATGTGTACATGTTTAGATGGTTGAAGTAGTGCTTCTTTTGTAATGAATTAGCAAAACAGGGCATCAGTTTTAATTTAATTTATTAATTATAATTTTAAATCTTAGAAAGTATGTATTAGCAGCTGTTCTTTACCAGACTCTAGAGGTACAATGTAACTTTTCAGCCTGAAAATTCTCAGAATGACCACAGAAAAGAAAAGCTGTTTAGCAGTCATGATTATCAACTATTTAATTGCATGTTATATTTAAGGAACTATATCCTATTGCATAAAGTATTTTTAAATTAATGCATCATTCTACCACTTCCAATTGATTAACGACAGTCTTCACTTGATAACATAGTTAAGAAGATTTCATGCAACTGGAGGTAGGAGATAAAGTGAAGTATAACTAAGTACACACAAACTTTATTTAAATTCAAATTAAATGCTGCATCCAGTGTTAAAGGAAATTAGTACTATGGCAACTCATATGCATTTGTTTGCATTTTTTTTTAATTTTTAAATTTTGACTTCAGATTTGGATTCTGCATCAAAAACTAAAGACGCGGTGTCTTCATTTTTTGATATCTTCAGGAACATGGTCAAAATGGCCGCCAAAAGATAAATATTTGCTTATTTTTGTGAACAAACTTGCTTGAATTCAGCAACAAAATGGAGTTCGTTGTGATTATTCTTTGCATTCCCAGATATTTGATTTTTTAGCAGCCCACTGCCTAATGAATTTTTACTTTAAAAATTAATTATGGCAGCTGAAATAACTGCAATCTTGAGTTATGTGTTATCTACCATCCTTAGTCCTAAGTATTATGTTACGGTAATTCCAGCAAATCAATATTATAAGTTAATTATTAGTCTTTAATAACTTCTAGAACATGCGATTATGCTAAAAGAAATTCTTGCATTTTAGGTAAATTTAGGCATTGTGTTTTAAGATCTTTGTTTGTTAAATAAGAACAAGACTCCTTCATATTGAATATAAAAAAATCATGAATTTTAATTAAACAAATATCGACAACAAGGGAGGGCCAGTTACTGGCACAGAGTGGGCATTTTGATAAATCATTTTTTTTGCAATATAAAACTAAACATTTTATAACTTTTGATGGTGAGTATGTACACCATTTATGTATGCACTGTTATACAGAAAGTTTCATTAATAAATGTTATTTAGTTTTACATTTAAAAAAGTTTGAATTTCAAATATTGTTTAGGTGGCTAGGTATTGGTGTGATTCCTTATAGCCATGGTCATTTTTAGTGTTCCAGGCTGGAATGGTTAATCCGACAACACTGTTGATTTCTTTTATTTCAGACCAAACTGTCTCTAGATTCATCTTAGATGCTGTAACTGATATTATCACGACATATTGGTTTAGTGGAAGATTGAATATTGTTAATAAAGTTTTTAGAACCGAAAGTTGAAAAAAACTTTTAAAATATGACAGACAAACTAATATCTTTACTGCTACAAGAGAATGATTCCTAATGCAGTATAGTTAGTATTCTTTCTAAGCTGAAATTTACTATATGGCACATCTCTTGACAAAATTGTCCCATGTTGCCAGATTTTAACCTAGCCTGGAGCACTAAAGAAGGTTATAGTATAACCTAAAAGGTTCATTTCATATCAGTTCAAATAAGTAATTTGCAAATAGCGGCAGAGATTAGTTGATGCATCATGGTGACATAATTGCATCAGCAGTGCAGTGTTAAATAAAGTACGTGTGCATGTAAGGTGTACACAGTAAAGGATGTCTAGATCCTCTGAACCATTGATAAACAAATTGTTTCGCATAAATTACGTCACTATCTTACAAAAATTGCATGTATATGGTTGACCAGCCAAGTAGTATCAGTAAGCACACGTTTATATGCACCTGCAGTCAAGTATACGGACAAGTTTACTGCTCCATCAATTAAGTGATACTGCTCTTTGGTAATTTGCATGTATAGATATTTGACATACCAAGAATAATCAAGTTTCCTCTTGTAGATATACTCAAAAACAAAAGAATTAACAAATTTTGTTTTGCTTTGCATTATAAAGTCAGTAGGGTTTACATGGTTACATTCAGAAACCTATAACTAATCTCTCCTTGTCAACATTATTAATCTTTTTATTATAGGTATTTAATATTTATCTTAATGTAAAAGCTATTAAGACTTCTTGCTACGCTATCAAGAATAGAAAAATCATAAGGACAATTTTACAGCTGATTAAAAGACTGAACATTACAAATTGCATTTATTGGTACAAATTGCATTTTACATAATACTACATTAGCTATGTGGAGTCCTCCAACGAAACCTTAAAAAACCAAACATAATAGATGTTTAAGGCACAGTAGCAGTTTGCTCTTCTCCTAATACAAAATTTAAGATTTGATCAAAACATACAAAAGTGAAGAAATAAACCATGAGATCCCTTACAACTCTCACAATTACTCTAAAACCTGTTATAATTTTATGTATGTATTCAGTGTGCAGACTCATATTTAGCATAAATAACATGTTAAGTACACCACTCTGCGGTATAAATGGCCTAAAAAATACAAATTCTGTTACTTCAAATATAAAAAATGGTATAAAAATCTTGTTCATATTATAGTTGATGAGAATATCAGTTTCTACAATTTGTGCATATTGTTCACTAATAAGAAATATATATCTCACTACTAATGCCAGAAAAATAATAACCCAGTTACGTAATATTAAGGTTTTTTCTTCAAAATTTTCAAATTCCAATTCAGAAACAGAATCACTATCAGGCACTGGATTTTGATATATTGTTCGTAGATCACTGCTGCGTCTTTGGTTTTCTGTTTGATTAGTCTCAAACGGTATGTGGTTTTTCAAAATTTCATTTTGAATGGTTGTTACGTTTGGAGGAAATCCAGTTTGTTCACTGACATCTCTTTCTAGATCCAAAGAGTTTGAATTATTTACAAGCTCTGCCTTGCATTCAATTTGGTGTTCACCTGAAATGTAAGAATACTTAAAAGGTTAGAATGACTTGAACAGAGAAACTTACCCTCAGAAATGTCATTGCTAGTTACTATCTTTTTTAAACGACTTTCGGAATTTTCCAGAATTTTCCGGATTCTAGCTTCACGACGAGCTTTTCTATCTGACATTTTCTTAAATTATATAAAAATTAATAGGTTCTTCAACAGTTGTTTAAAATCTTGCTTTTCGACATTTGGCAGTTGGAAATGGAAACACATAATTGAGGTTAAGTTTATTTACACAAATTTTGGTTATGTTTTTCTTTTAATAAAAACTAAAAATTTTTAGGAATCTGTGATGTGATTAATTTATTTGTTTAATTTTATAATTAACTAGTGCTAGTGATCCTTTACGATCTATTAGTAAAGATCGTAAAGATCATAAAAATTGTTGCCATTGTTGCACTTGCAGACCGGCAGATTGCATCATAATTATTATCGCATCGTCATGCTGTTGTGCATTGTTTTTGATTGCCGACAAAACTAAGAAATTCCGAGGTAAATTTGCATGGCTTTATAGTTTAATAAACGTTAAGAAATACTATAAATTAGAAGGTACCGAATTATTTAAATAATAAAGTTAAAAAACTTCAATGGTTAATAAACAAAAGTTGTAATAGGTTATTTAGTTATTACTAGAGCTAAGAAGTTCATGATAATGCATGTTTTTGTTGCTTAACATATTTGAAGTTTGCATAGTAAATCTTTATCAATCTGTTGATTACGAATTCTCTAATAAGATTTTATGTTGCACGTTTTAGTATTTCTCTTTGATTATTGCATGTTCGTGGTTTTCAAGATTTTTATGGCTTATACAAGTTTATTTTCTGTTATATATTGCACATTTTGAAATTTGAAAACTATTTTTTTTTGTGTACCTGTGTTCAGAGTTGAGGTACTCAGTACAAAAAATACAGTAATCAGTCGTATAAGTACTTTAAGTAGTTTACTTTCAGTACTTTTAATATTGCTGTACTGGTACTGGAATTTCCAGTATTCTATCTACAAAGTACTGGTACTGGTACTTTTCTTTTAGAATTTTTAACAAGTACTACTTGTTACTTAAAAAAGTACTGTAAAAATATAAACTACTCCCAGTATTGTATCCAAGTACTCCCAGTAGCGAAAAGTACTGTAAAATTATAAAAACTCCAAGTAGTTTACTGAAGCACTTCCAGTACAAGTACTGTAAAAATATAAGCTACTTCCAGTATTTAAGTACTCCCAGTAGTGAAAAGTACTGTAAAATTATAAATACTCTAAGTAGTTTACTAAAGCACTTCCAGTATTACTTTTTTATATAGAAATAATCCAGGTGCTACTTATTTAGCATTTAGGGAGGAAAAGAGAGACTTTATTTTCATAACTATCATCGCATTAACCTGTAAAACCTGGTCGTTACATGATTAGCACAGTACAAGGCAAAACCTTAGTTTGCTATTTTTCGCCCTTTTTGCTCCTACAATTTTTTTTCCTTATTTTGATAATCTTTTTTGTTTGTTTCTCATATCTTCCCAATTATTTTTTAAGTTATTCCATAAAATGTAAAATTTAAAATGTCGGTATGCTTTTTAAGAAAACAAATAATACCCATGAATTCTGAATTTACTGTCTTTGATAGTTTCATATACATACATAATTAAAAAGTAAAACAAAAAACAAAGACATTTCACATTTCAAATTCAGGATTAATCTAAGAAAAAAACTTGAAAATTCCAAGGGTACCTTTGACTTGTGTTTTTGTTGCTCTCGTGATACTTCAAACAAGAAAGTTAAAAGTTTCTACCTAAAATGTTTAATTTAACAGCATTTCATTCTTTGTTTTTCTTAAATTAGAC
>VTPC01090436.1:0-95062 GCA_011009095.1 Ignelater luminosus | reverse complement strand
CCCCCCCCCCCCCTCCTGTAAATCATCGAGCAGACGTCCATGTCTTCAAATCGTTCATTTATAGTTTACTTCTATGCAGGGCCGGCTGGAAGTTTTGCGGGGTCCAGGGCAGCAAGACTTTGCGGGCCCTTAAAATAAAAAAAGAAGAAACACACTGTTTTTTTTTAGACATAGTCTAATTTGTTTATTTTAAATATTTAGAAAAAAATAGAAATTTTATTTGTTCTGAATATATCGATACAAAGAATTAATAATTTTCCGTTCTTCAGCTGGCCCTGCTTCCATGCCATCCTTCTTAGAATTTAATTTAAAACTCCAAATGCTTTGTTGAGCTGTAAGTGCAAATGGGTCACAAGAACCAATCCACATAGATTTTATAAGCCCTTTATGGCACAAAATTTATGGAAGATTCGTATAAAGGTGATGATACACATTGATGGTTAAAATTCTCAGATAAGAAGATTAAGCTATGGTCAGGCAGGCTATTCAAAAAGATGGAATATTAGGATTACAAGTGAAAAATTTATGGTGCTTTTATAAAACAAGGAATCTTAAACAGTAAAACCTTAATACTGAGTTTTGTTGTTCTTGTTAATACTATTACCTATTTTTGGTATGTTATTTCTTCCTTTATACATTTTTTTCTATTATATTTTTATTATATTTTCTTAAAGTGCTTCTAACTCATTTTGTAATTTCTTAGTGCTCTTTTTTGTTTCTGTTCTTCTTAGATCTTTTACTGGCCTTTTTTGATCTTTTTTGCTTCAAAATCCAATCTCTAATTATAAAAGATGTTTAATTTTTAAAATTTTTTTAACAATTGAGTTGATTACAAAGGAATATACCTAAGCTTATTGATTTTGCAAAAGCCAGTCACAGTGGTAATGAATAACTTGTAAATAATTTTCAATTGGAACTTTGTATAAAATAATCTCTCTACTGGAAACCCTTGATTTTCTCCAAGGTGATCAAAATACTTATTATGGGTACCTTCTTCCAAACGTTGTATCTATGTATACAAAACTTGAAAAAATAAAACTGGCGGGATACATTAAACAATTGTGTAAGCCTCTAGATTACGTCTTAGAATCCATACAAAGACGATTCAATGAAATCTTTAAGTTCCAATATAAGAGATTTAAGATGAGGTGGTATAACGTCTTTAGAGATACAGACGTTCAAATATCTGCAAAAGATATTCAGTCTTGAGTACTCGATGTCGCTTTGAACTTTAAAGAATTAGGAGATTCTGAGATGGTTGTCAGTGAAAATGCTGAAGATACGTTTTTTGATTTTAAAGAGGACAATGAAATTTTTACGCTGGCAGTGCTGCCGTCAAATGAAACATTCCAAACTCAGTTCGAATTTGAATTGTTGAAGTACTTAAATGATAAAAGAACAAACTTGGCAATGTTGAACGATTATGAGGTTATAAAGAAATTATTCACAAAATACAACTGTATTTTACCATCTTCTGCCCCTGTGGAGCGACTATTTCATTTGTACAAATTATCAACGCACCAAGATGTCACGCACTCAGTGATACCAATTTTGAGAAATTGATGTTACTGAAAAGCAATACGAGTCTTTTATATACCTAGTAAATAATATCCTTGTTAGTTATACATATAAACAAGGGTTATACTTTTGAGTTAGCTTAGCCTTTTTGTATATATAGGGTTTTCCAATAAGAGGTGTTATTTTGATATTCAAAGAAAAGTGCCATTTTTTAATATAAATGATCGGATGTTTATTTCATTATAAAGAGGAAGGTATGCCGTTAATAGTGGAAAATAACATCAGGCAAATGACCACCACGACCACGCTTACAGGACAATATCCTTTTCATGAAATTTTCCATAACCAAATCGCAAAGTGGCTGCCCTATGTCCTCGATAGCCTCACGAATTCCATCTTTGAGGTCTTGAATCGACGCTGGGCTGTTGGCGTAGACCTTCTCTTTCACGTGGCCCCAAAGAAAGAAGTCGCAAGGTGTTAAATCACAAGATCTCGGTGGCCAATTGTGATCACCTCTTCGAGAGATAACACGGTCCGGAAACTTTTTCCGTAAAAGATCAATGGTTTCGTTGCTTGTGTGGCACGTAGCGCCGTCTTGTTGAAAGTAAACGTTGTCCAGATCAATACCATCCAATTCCGGTCATAAAAATGGGCCTCATCACTCAAGATGATTTTTCGATGGAATTCTGGATCATTTTCATGCATTTCAACGACCCAATCAGCAAAGACACGACGTTGTTGATGATCGGCCGGCTTGAGTTCTTGTGTTAACTGGACTTTATAAGCCTTAAGACCCAAATCTTTATGCAAAATACGGTGTAATGACGTTTGTGGAATGGCTAATTCCAAAGAACGACGAGGAATGGACAAACCTGGGTTTTCTTTAACACTTTCGGCTACAACAGCAATATTCTCGGCTGTTCTTGAGCGACGTGCACGGGTTTTATTCTTCACATCACTAACTTGTCCCAAGAGCTCGAATATTTTCACCAATTTCTGTATTGCGGTCCGACAAGGTGCTTCACGGTGACCCAAAAATGTTCGAGTTTTACGAACCGTCTCTGCCAAATTTTCACCATTTTTATAGTGAATTTTAATAATTTCAATGCGTCGTTGAAGCGTGTATCGTTCCATATTTATTAATGGCGTAGTTTCTACTTGTCAAATGTCAAAAAATGATAGCTTCAAAAATGACATCTACCGAAATAGCGGGCTATTCAAAATAACACCTCTTATTGGAAAACCCTTTATTTCTTAATTTTATTTCCTAATTTACTTTGTTTTTAGAAACTTAAATTGTGGTACAAATTGTTATTAAAATATATTTACATATATCTTTTGTAGTTTTATATATCGATAATTATTATTGATAATTTGAAAAAACAGAAAATATGACAAATTATATAAAACATAATTAAAACAATTTATTTTATAAGTTTCTGTTTAATATCATTATTATGTTAAAATTCTTTTTTAGTATATTGACTAATAAGACATCAATATGTACCTTGATTGTCACTCAAAAAGTAAAAAGACAGTCTGAAGTTTCTATTCGGTAACATTCTCATATAAAATCAAATAGTAAAGATACTTACTTTGCAGTACTGGTACTCTACCTTTTAAGAAAGTACTTGCAGTACTTGAAACTACTGCCAGTACTTAAAAGTAATCTTAAGTACTCAGAAGTACTGGAAATATCTAAAGAGTATTTACTTAATACTGATACTGCAAAGTTTTGATTTCCAGTACTTTACTGAATATTCCAAGTACTATTGAAAAGTACTGGTGCTAAGTACTGCAAGTAAAAGATTCATGGTTTGATACTGGATACTGGTTACTCCCTGTACTTTTACTGAGTACTGGTCACAGCTCTGCCTGTGTTTTTCACTAAAAGAACGTTTTTACATAATCGAAAAATTCCCGTTTCTTTCTGTGTTGTATTCTTCGCCCAAAGCATACAAGCAACTTTAAACCGCATTGTTGCCAACTTGGACTATTTTAAACAGTAACAAAAATTTATAATTCTAAAAGAAAACGAAGACATATTTTTAAGTTGAAAGGATACCGGCAATTATTTGCCAAAAGCCATTTGCTACCTGCTGAGATCGAACCTGACACCAACAATAAAAAGTTCTTTAAGTAATAAAATATGTGCCAAAGTTACAGATATTTTTCTGGTTTTGTATTAAGAAAGAAATGTACCTGAAGATGAGTCACCTTAAAACTGTACATACTATAGTAAAAAGACTAGGTACCTCCTATCTTTGTGCAATATTCACAAAAAGGGTTTAGAATTTCGGTCAAGTCTTGATACTCTTGCTTAACGGTGGTGAGGCCAACTTTTGCTTGTCGGTTGCAGCTTGCAGTGTAGCAGTGTGTGTTACTTTTAGCAAAGTGATTTTAGTGTAAGCTGAATTAAAACTCGCGACAATGCCAAAAGTAGCGCAGTCATTTAGTAGTAAATTGCGTTCGTGGATTACACCTTATAATATCAAAAAAGAAGTATTTACCACGGATGGAAAAGTGGTATATTGCAATGTTTGCTTTAAGCATGTAGGTTCTGATTGAAAATCGCAAATTGATGCTCACTGTACGACAGGTACATAATATTATGTAATTTTAATTTCAATATTTTTTTCAATACTGTTTATTCTATTTTAGCGTCACATATTGCATCTCTCCAACGAAACAAGATTTCTAAATAACAACTGTTAACAAATCTATTGTCAAAAAAGGACAGCTATTTTCAAGATATGTGTTCAGCATTTATTCGTGCCGATATCCCCCTTAGTAAATTAAATTGTGATGCATTCCGCCAGTTTTTAGAAAAATACATTGGAAAGAAAACACAGTACAGTTAGCTTTCATCAAAAGCTATATAAAGTTCCTCCCTGATATCATGGAGGCATTAGAAACAAGAGGAATGACTTTAAAAGACCAACTGGAAAAGCTTTCATTTGTTGAAGAAAAACTAAAGATTGTCCCTGGGAAAGAAGGGAAAGTTCTCTAACAAAAATTTGAAAATGTATTTGGAAACAATTCTGGATTAAAACAAATGAAAAATTTTGATATTGGAAACATTCCTTCGGATATGGACCCTTTTCGACTTAGTTGTTATACTTATGCTCCCCTTACATCAGTAGAGGTGGAAAGATCATTTTCCATATTTAAAAATATATTAGATGACAGACGTCATAGTTTTGTAGATAAAAATTTGGAAATGTATGTTATTGTTAATTTTAATCATCTGTAAATAAATATTAAAAAGTAAAAATACACAAAATTTTCATTATCAGTTCATTATTTATATTGCATGTTATCAGTTTTTACTGCACCAACTTCCTAGCTCTAGTTATTACTAATAACTACATTTTGGTACTCAGATACCCCTTATGTATTTACTTCCTGGATAAATTCAAATGGAATAAGTATAGGACTGTTTAGTACAGCAAAAGAGAACTCTTTCTAAAAGTCTCATATACAGGGTGTCTGGAAATAATTCTGACAACGCTTAACCACAGATTCTAGAGAAAAACTTTTTATGTTGTAATAACATAACCTTACATTATAATATTTATGAACTTGAGCTAGTATAAAATAACTAAGATGCTACTGGTCTTAGTTTGGCTAAACTCAGTGGATGGCCTTGAGTGAGAATAAGAAGTCATACATTTAATAAAACACAGAAAATATATTTAATACATATATTGAAGGAACCGATTACTAAGGGCGCCAGTTTTTCCAAAGGAAAAACAACACAATCTTCAAGAAATTTTACAAAATTCAAAAAACAATATGTAAATTACCTAAGGCCATCCAAAAAAATTGAAAAATTTAATTAGAAATGAAGTAAATTTAATAGTAAAAATTTTAAATAGTATTAATAAATTTCCTAACAGTCAATAAAATGAATAATCCAAATCTTCAAAGAAAATTCCTATAAATAAGTTAAATCTTATCACTTTTTAAGTGATTTGATTTATACTACATACATACAATCAGTGGCATAACTATAATTTTTGGGCCCTTCTGCAAACATAATTTCAAGGGCCCTTAGTATTTCACGATGCAACATAATATTTAAAAAAAACTTACGCAAAGACAAATTACAAATTAGGCTTTGGTTTTTATTTGTTTATTTATTTACAAGGTAGTCTTATTAGAAACTAGCTACAAAGCGCATTCATGTGTTACAAGATTTAATGTATTAAATACATTGTTATATAGACACTTGTCTAGTTTTCCTGTTGGCAAATTTTCAATAACTTTCTTTACATGTAACTTATTCTTTTTAAAATAAAATTTAGAAGTATTTGACCGAATTTAATAATGACACTTATTTGACTTGTTCTAAATAAGTGAATTCTGAATCTTAACTGGCAAGAAATATTTTAAATTTGTTTAGATACTATAATTAACGCCAACGGATATTATTGCCCATTTCCAAGACAGGGTTTTTTCTAAGATATCGACAATGTGCAATAAATACGAAAATACCGAAGAACTGTACAACGGAAATATAACTTCCGGCAAATTGCTATAAACCGACTAAAGTGTACGCGTTTTCTAATGAGCTGTGACCTTGATTACATAGAAACCAAAAATTGCTTGAAAGATCCTTAATATTCACGTTTTATACATGCATATTTCACGTATTTGTAGAGATGTTATTGTTCCATCTTCAACACAAGTAAAATTGTATAAAATATGATTATTAAGGATCTTTTAAGCAGTTTTTGGTTTCTGTGTAATCAAGGTCACAGCTCACGAAAAAACGCGTACACTTTACCTGACAACATAATAGAGATTTTAGTTGAAAGTGAAAAGTAAAATGAACAGGGCAGTAAAAATCTCGCTTATCCAGACTTTTCTAATTATTATGACTATTTTTATTTCATATCTGTAAACGACTGTGGGGGCCCCCCAATCCTTCGGGCCTCCCGCAGTGCGGGCTTTTGCGTTCCCCATTTACGCCACTGCATACAATTGATTGTCAAAATTTAAAATCAAAAAAATAAAAATTTCTTAAACGGAGAAAAATCATAAATATATAATAAGAAAATATTTTTGAACCGGAAACTTATGAAATGCTAACTAAGAGTTAGAGAGAAGAAAAAAACAGGCTTACAATGAGATCTGATACCCTGAATTTTTAGCGCTATAATTAGGGACAGAAAGAAATGTAACGAAACTACATGAAAAACCAAATCCTCTTAACACACACAAGTTTATTTTTATTTTCTATTTCTATTGTGGTTTTATTTAAACCAACAACTAATTATTAAATCATAAGAATTTTAAATCTTCTCTTTTTTGAATCTCTCTGTTAATTAAAAAAAAAATCTTCGTCAGAATGTGTTCAAGTGAATTAAGATAAAATACAAAAAACGAAAAATTTAGAAACTAGATTAAATTTAATAAATTTAAATTTGTAGAAATTCAAAGATTAATGGTCATGTTGATAAAGATAACTAACTGATAAGAAGTATGCCAGTGCACAGGCACTCCATCCTTCATGCATCAGCCAGCGATTCTACTTGGAACGAAGACAAACATCCAAGTCAGATAAGTTGATCGGGAGTAGAACGGAATCCATGAGGTTGCGTAACATTCCACAGCAACTAAAATTATCTTCCTACTGTGCGAAGAAAACCTTAATGAAACAACCGCAATTTTTAAGCTGCAGTAACAAGCTAAAAGAAACAAAATCTCCCATGAGATCAAAAAAAACAAAACCCACTTACCCTTGCTGGATTTGAGGCTTGTCACAAACTCAGAAAATTGAAGCATCCCTGTCACCGTTATTGACAGCGAGACTGCCTAGAAGAAAACTTCCACCCAACTCAGTTTTGCCTGTGTGACGCACATCTATCATCGCCGAGGCGAACTCCCCCCAATGGAAATCTCGGATCTTGAAAATTAAATATTTAAGTAATCAATAGGAGACTTGAATGAAATTTCTGATAACCCACAACATGATCAAGTAGCAATATTAGAGTAACAATGTATAAGATCCCACCTCTCACAAGGACATATTTGTAATTTACAATTTAGTGACCAAATAAGCTTTACAGATGAGCTGGTACAGAAATCCTAACTTCAATTCATTTTGGCTAAACCAAAAACAAAAGATCAACCACACATGGGCTACTGTTAGAGAAATGAACAAGTAAAAATTTAACATCTATCAAATTACACCTGGCTACTTATCTGAATATCATATACAAAATGTAGGAAAAGTTGAAACTTAATAAATAAAGGTCGAATCTAAATTACAATTACCAAATTGTGATAAGAAAAATCTAACCCTTATCAAATTGCTAACCTAATAGCCCAGTCAACGAACGCTCAAAAACGGCTTCTAGATGGCATTCGAGACAGAATTTTTGACTTTTGGGATGTGTTGAGGTGTGCTAGGGGATGATTGTGTCAAAAGTGCTCAGTCCTACGAGGTCGGGAACGCGCATGCGCAGAGCAAAATATGTCTTTTTTTTTGTTTTTATCTGATATCTCAAAAACGGCTGGTCCTAGCAAAAAAGTAACTATATACAAAATTGTAGCTGACTAAATTTCCTACAAAATTAATTCTATAATTTTTTTTCTATCTGTGATAGTCTTTGAGATATCCAAATTTGAGAATCGCACTTTTCTTAAAAATGGAATTTTACACCATGATTTTCGACGAAATTTTTACTAAATGAAGTAATTCCCATGTTTCCATTCATCTCTTTTAATAATATTGTCAGTGAAAGAAGGTATAGGGTTAAGATCCATAATTCCAAAGAAATTAATAAACATACTGGCATTACCCTAACAGTGCTGGATGTTACAATATTATGCTTGCCTCTAGAATATTTATAGTATATTTCACTGAATCAAAGTTTTATAAAATATACTGATGACGTCATACACTTGTTAATGTGATCTTAGTTTTACTAATGCTACATACTAAAAATGCACAAAATCAATAAAAAAAGTTTTCAGATTTCTCTCAACAGACAAAATATTTTCAAAAGAATTTTATCTCTTATCTAATTTCAATACAGACTGTGTAAATTAAAAAGTGTTATAATTATGATGGTTTTATGCAGCTAATTCTACTGTAACATGCATTAGGACGTTGAACATTATGCCAAGTTTCATGAAAGTGACGACAAATGGCTGGATAGCATTCCTTTTTAGATAAAAAATTAAAGGGAAAATAACACCAATCGTGGAATTGGAAGGAACAATTACATTAATTTGTTTGCCATCACTCTGCAATTGTTGCAATTCTATGGACAACGTTATTTCATAAATTTTCTAATTTCTTTAGATTTGAGATAACTCAGAAAAAAACTCAATTTTTCTTTTATGTATGATTTAGTTAACAAATAAAGTTATAAAGATTTGACTATGTACTTTAAAATGTATTTTACTATTATAGCTTTATTATCAAGGAAATTTTCAAAACATCAATTTAAAAACAAAGGTGTGAATAATTATGTATTCAACTTTTTTTTGGTTATTCTGTTTTTTGAGATACTTGCAGGTACATTGAACTTGACCCACCTTGTATATTGTGTTATACTAAACGGTGTTTCCAGAAAGCTTATCATTTATAACATGTTTAAGATACAGAGATATTAATTACAGTAACAATATGCAATCAAGTTGTAATTTTCAAAATTTTAATAGTTAACCAACTTAAATTTAAAAACTTTTAATTTGAATAAAGGAAGAACAGGATCATTGTGAAGTATTCTTTAATTGCAAAAAATATACTTTTCTTATTTACCATTTAATTTAAGTAATAGTACAGAATTTTATATCTAATTGGTGTGATAATATGTTTATGGATTAATTATAACTTTTATTTCAGGTTATCTTTGTGGCTGATAAGAATAACTTCATCTGTTGATAGAAATATTCAAACATTTAGCACCAAAATAAAATTATCAGTTGGTCGAGAAATGTAATTGCCAATCTTCTTATAAGCATCTACTGATGAATTCCATTTAGTCTATATGTAAAGTTCTACACATAAATTACAGCAGAAAAATGGTGAGCAATTTGTATTATTTTTTAATGGAGTATGATATGCATATACAAGCTTTATTTTTTAATATGCATTTATAGTTATGTAATATTGAAACGTTAGATTTGATTAGAAAAAAGGTACGGTTACTAATAAATAAACTCTTCTGTTGCTTTTAAAGAAATAATTTATTTCCAAAATAAAACAAAGTATTTATTGTGCTAATATACATAATCATGATTTATTCGTAAGTAGAATACAGAGAATGAATGAATGAATGAATGAATGTGGTCTGCGTAGCGGTTTTTATAAGCAGTCGGGGCACTGCCGACCCGTACTGACTACACGGCGCAAACTCGGTTGGCGCTGGCTGCGTTCTAAATGTTGCTTCGGTTGTGAATGGCTGCGTGCGAAATGTTGCTTCGCTACAATATTACTTTTCTCAACAACATCATCACTTAGCTTAGGTGCTGAATTTACCCATTACTTATATAATTTTTAATATTTACAAGATGGTTTTACATAATGGTTGTTAACTGACAGTTTTAAAATGATTTGTTCTTGATCATTGCTATATAATTTTTGCTGTATTAAAATTAGAAATTTATATATACCACAATGAATTGTAACTAATCGGCTCAGAACATACTAACTAGTTGGTATCCAAAGTCACGTTGCGTCATTTACTTTTATCATTAAAGAAATTGAAGTTTCGAGTATATCAATACAAACCACATTATTTGCTGATATGGAGAATTTATAGGTGTATATTTTTGTGAAATTTAGTCTTAATAAATGCAATCTTACTGGCTTATAGATTTTCTTATATTTAATCTGTTTAGTCGATTTACTGAGCCTTTACTTTAAGTACAAAGCAAACCAACTCTGTTTCTTTATCTTCTTTAACTCAAAGCACGTACATTGATATCTATGAAGTATGGTAAAATTGATAAGAAAATATAAATATTCACTACCAGGAATTAGATTATAAGATAGGTAGGAGTAAAAATGCAAATGTAAGAAGTCTTTTATAAATTTATCAACAGCTTCCAGTTGATTTTGCTACATTTGTGATTTGTGGCAGTTAACATGGTAAGAATATTTTAATATTACATGCTCTTTTGTTTGTTTTTAGCATTTCTAATTTTTACATAGACTTTGATAGTTTAGAAACCAATGATTATTTTCTAAAACGATACATATTTATTAGGATGCTGTGGTGATTTAAATTGATTTAATTAATAATTGACTTTAAATCATATCGCATACTATTTTAAATTATCACGGTCAATATTGCAAAATTTAATAGTCACGAATTTATGATTATAAAGCAACAATGTTGTATAATATTATGTTCTAAAAATATATTATCTCAAAAGATTGAAATATCCAGAAAAAAACTAAAATATTGGTAATAAATTAATAATGTTGATGTGTTTCATAGATTAGAAGCAGTAAGTCGTTGTATTGCAATGTTTTAGCAAATGCTTTTGAAATTTATAAATTAGAACTAATGCTATTGAATATATTAATCCTGGCAGTTTATCGCAGTTATTCTGTAATTATACCATACTTATATCGTATAGGGTTGCCAAATGTCTCATATATAAGGGATTGAACAATATTTGACTTCAGTTTTTAGCGTACCGTATTATACTTGTTGGGACATTGAAATGTCCTGTATTTCAACTTTGAAGTCCAAGAGGGACCATCCTCCCATCTTCGTGAAAGAATGCATTTACGAATTTTTATTTTTGTTTTGCTCTTTTTTACTGTTCTGTATTTATGTATAAGAAATCTGACAATCCTAATATTGTACTTCTATCATATTGGTATTGTACTTATTGAGATATACAGTGCGGCTGTGTAATGCTTTAAATAAAAAATTCTCTGTGCATCCGAGGCCAAGATTCTCGGATGCATCAACCTTATTTCCCAATGGGGTTTCTATTTGAATGATTTTCATTTTTCCTTTACCCCCACCCTTATCCCCAATGACGGCATCATTTTTTAAATTTAATTTTTTTATTCAATTAAAAATTCTGCATGCAACAAGCATACAATTATGTCAGTGGTGTAACTAGGAACGCGATGTGGTGGAGGGAATCGTATTGTTTCGGAAATGCCGCTTTATTAATAACTTTTGTGTTAATTATATAGTTATCAGGGCTCGGAAATGGTACATATTTTATGTACTGGCACATATTTTTAATGAAAGTACGTATTAGTAGTATTTGTTCAAGTTGGTACATAAAAGTACATAAATTTAAAAAGTGCGCGGATTTTATTTTATGTCGCTGTCCTTGATAGGCGGTAAATAAATAAATATCGGTCTCGGTACCCGACATAACCAAACATAACCTCAACATATAACATCGACCACCACAGTCGTCCACGTCGACCACACTAGTGTTGGGTAGGACTTACAAGAGGCAGTGCAGTCACAGAGGAAACAGTACAGTTGACTCGTACATGACAGAAAATTGTACCGACGGCTCACTTTTATAAAATGTTTCACTTCAAAAGAAATGTCCTGATAATGCTTTGAGTCGCGGTCGTCTTGCGTTGCGAGTGTTACGGACCGCGCGGACGAATGAAAGAGATAGTTCTATTGGACAAAAATGTCTTGTAAACTTAAAAATCACGCGACGCGAGGCGGGGGCCGACGTGTCCTGTACTTACGTCATCCTACCTTTGCTCTCTACACTCGCCCACCTCGCCTCATTTGAAGTGGGACATTGTACTGGCTCAAAAAAATAAGGATGTACCTCCTACAAACTCAGTTTAAAAGCATATCCTGCCCAACACTAGACCACACTGATCAATCTTCAAACCAATTCATATTTTCAAACTAGTCAACGATCGAACTAGATAACCTATGCTCGATGCAGTGTGATGTTACGAATCTTAGACTATTACAGTTGCCTCGTAAGTCTCGAGCTGATAATTGCCGCTATGCCGATTAATAAATAAGATAAAAATAATTATGTTTTCAACGAACGGTGGTATATTTAATTCATAAAATCATAACAATCTTAAATAGTGTAATTGTTCTATAATTTGGCAACAGCGATCGGCTATATTTCACTACGTCACCGTATCGGATTACAACTACATGTACGTCATCAACGAAAATGCGTCAAGTATGACGTTATTAAAATCGCAGTGACGTAACATGGCAGTTACAAACGGAAGCAAGGTTATGTTCGATTTTCGATATCGATCATTACTCCCCTATATCAGTGAACTTGGACTGGTCCGACCTATTTTCGTCAACTGCGCATGACGTCATCTATGACGTGATATATAGTTCTTAGACCGCACGAAGTCTATTCCTCGAATTCCTCAGAGATCGCTTTGTCACTAAAGCCATTAATCTAAATAAAACCTCCACCCTAGAGGTCCTGCACACTCCCCCAGGCAACTATCGCCAGAAACCCCGTGCTAAAATGAAGCACCCCCCAACTAGACTTCTGCAAAACACCCAGAACCTTCCTCCTGACCTACAGGAGGTCCTGGATTCTACCCCTCTAGCCTATCGCTAGCCTTCTCTAGCCACAACAATGTCACCACCCACTCAACCAAATTCGCCATTTCCTCACGGAAGCTTCCCCCCAGGTCCACATCTGTTCTCGCCGGGGTTTTCCGTGGTTTCCCCCAGCGGTGAAGGCAAATGCCGGAACAGCTACAGCATCAGTCCACGGCACACCAACCACATCTAGACACACACACCACTACACAAACACATACACACTGTTACACAACACACTACACGAACACCAACACCGTTCTGAGGGAGCCGTTTTTCTTCTCCCCTGTCTCTCGAGGCCTAGAAGATCACCGCTCCAGAGATGCCGCATCATCCACTTCAACCAGAAGATCATCATCATACCCTTGCGCCGGCGCTGCCCCCCCTTCTCCGGGGCCCTTGCCTCCACGCCGCATCATCCTCTTCAAATTCCATGCCTCCACCGATGCGTACGGACGTTGCGTTCTGCCGCCAAAATTGGGCTTAGGAGAAGCTAAAGAGCTTCTAAAGCCGGTGCCATGTGCACCAATCGTTGATTTCTGTCTGTCTGAAGTCTATTCATTTACATGTAGTCGAAAGTTTGGTTGATCACGGACGATCGGTCTGGTAGGGGTGTCTAAGGTCTGCCTTAGGGTCCATGAAGTATTATTGTTTAAAGATAATCCATGTCGAATAGATTACCAAAAGATTCAAAAAGAGCAACAAGGATTTCGAAGTGGAAATGGCTTGCTAATTTGTACCTGAACAGTTAGTGGCAAAATGTGATTTATAGGTGTCATTACAAAGCTACACATGACGAGAGGTTTGCATTCGATGTGCAAACCACAGGCGTTTTAAGGTTCGAGGATGCCTAATGAGGCTGCTTTGGAATGTCTGCACAACAAAACGCGGCGAGTTCACGAATCTCAGTTGTGATAGCGAGGCAAACGTGCCATTACATGAACGCTCGTTAGATAACAATACATCTCTTTATGTAACACAGCTAAAATGCAATGCGCAGACGCTCAAGGTGGATTTATAAACTTGTTGCCGCTGCCGTTGCAGTTGACGTTGAAAATTAAAATCTGAGACTTGATAGCGTTATTATATCCGCTGACGTTGCCGTCGGTTGCACAAATAGGGGAAAATCATCAACTAAGAGATGACACCGAATTTCGTCAAAATGTATCAAAATCAGTGATGTGCGTTGACACGTCAACAATGATTGTTGACATTTTCGTGTCAACAATTGATTTTTCACGTCAAAAATGTCAACAATGTCGACAATGTGTCAATTTTGCAAATAAAGTAGGATTCTGCACATTTTTCGTTAAACCTAACCTGTAAACACAGGTGCTAAAATAAGCTACAATGTCTAATAAGATCATTAATAAGATGTTTAAGACAATTCAAGAATTAAAATGGCTGAAAGGCCCAAGAATAAGAATTTTGATGAATTGGGTTTTCAGTTATAAAAGACTGTGACAGTAACTGAAGATGGAAAAGAAAAACCAAAATATTATTTAAATAAAATGGCATTAAAAAACTAAATCCTATGTATTTATTCTTATTTCCATGGAATCAGTAAAATTACAAGTATGTTTACTCATAGCTCCATAGGCCCATACTAAGATTTTTAGTTCGGATATGTGGGGGCACAGTTTATACCTTACAGAATCAGTTAGATCACTCAGAGCGGTTCTTTTGATCTTTCGTGTTCCTGGTTTTTTGGTCTGCGCACGCTAAACTGTAGACCGCGCGCTTGTAGGGGAGGTTATATATGCAGTTGATATTCAAATCTCACAACTAATGTAACTTACCAACACTCAACAATTTCACTAATTCACTTACAGAATATGCAAGTTGATTTCATTTAAATAATACAATCTTTTATGAGATTATTTCTTTGAAGGTTAAGGTTAGGTTTTTCATCCCTCTACTTCTGGACAGAAAATAGTGCTCTGCGCATAGACCGTGAGTTTCTTGAAGTGGAAGACAAAATGTAGGCGAAGTGATCCAACTGATTCTGGAAGGTATAAACTGTGGTGGGGGCAATTCTAGCAATGTGACAGTTAGTATTAATTGAAAAAACAAATGCTAACATGATGAACAACATCCTAGCATTTATTTTTTTTCTAATCAAAATTATTCTATACATACATTAGACTTGAATGTACTTAAGCATCTCACAATTCCCTGTGCCTCCTATTTGCCCTCACATACTTTAAGTGAAATAAAAATTATTGTAATAAACTATTTAAGATTTAAATAATAAAGGAAAAATCAAGTTTACCAGCTTTGCGCATGTGCATTCATAATGTTTAAATTGTTGACATTGTTGACATAGTTGACATCAATAAGGTCATGTCAACAATAAGAATTGTTGACGTCGACATTGTTGACACGCACATCACTGATCAAAATAGCAGAAGAAAATGTGATCAGTTACAAACAACGTTGCCAGGGCTAGTTATAAATCTATATTTATTACCGCTTCCGACGATATGTTTTACTGTTGCAGCAATAGTGTGATCACCCGGTGATCATCCTCAAACTAGTTTTTTAAATTTCCAATAGAGGTTACGACGATCGTCTTTTTTCCCCAAACTACTTGATCTCGTACTATTTACCTGTTATTTACATAATTTATATGCACATAACCTGTTGGTATTGTTGAAATTCGTGATTTCAACCAACAGATAAATTTTGTGATTTAATAGGTTTGTTCCACCACAAATCCCAAACTATCCGTGACAGTCACGAGTGTACGCAGATCAAGTTTGTCCATTCCAACAACTCTGATTGCAGTTTGAAATTAGTAGTTTGTTGTTCCAACAAACTGCGGACTACAATTTCAAAGCAGTTGCTGATAATCAAGACAGTTTGAGGATTGTTAACAAACTCCGATTTGGCGTCTGCGCAGTTGATTTACAAATAAAAAAAACCTTAATCCTTTTAAGGTTAGTTTGTTTGGAATTTGCAGTTTATGTATATAGATCTTTAACGGTAGTAGCATCAACTAATATCCGTTCCAACAGAAACAATATCGAATTAGTTTCAAACTACGAACCTGCGCATTGGAAAAGTCAAAAAAGTACGTCAAACCGTTAGGGATTGTTTGTTGGAACAAACCTAATGCTGAGCAATAGTTCTAACAGCGTTGTCAAAGTTAGCGATAAATCTCCACATCTGATGACTTTATAATTTTAACTGTTTCTGAGAATGTCAACTTAAAAAATTTATAAATTTCCAATCTTTTTGAACTGCAACTTAATGGTAACAGCAATAAGCTTATAAATCTAGCATCAATGCAATTATTTGGTTTGCACATGTTCCTAATACTAATTTGTGGTCCCAACATGATGAAGCACCATCTCCCCATTATTGTGTTTCTGTTATGGACTATTTGAATGAAGTGTTTCCGGGTCGCTGGATTGAGAGATGAGGGGCAATTGAGTGGCCAGGTCAGTCTCTTGATCTCACTCCTTTAGACTCTTTTTTATGGGGTTACCTTAAAAATAAAATCCATTTTAATAAACTAAATTCTATCAAAATGTTAAAAGAAAGGATCGGAAACGAAATCCAAGTGATGTGTCAAACGAGTTTATCCAAAGACTTGCTTTTTGCCAAGAAGTACATGGGTCCCAGCTTTAACACTTAATTTGATAGTTGTAATGTTTTGTAGTTTGATATTTTTATGTCAATGTTGTTTTATTTCTGTGTTTAATATTTAAAACTGTTTACTTGGCTTTCTTTGTTATTTATTGCATATTTTTTCTATCTGGAATAAATCAACTTGTAGTTACGCCACTGACATAATTGTATGGTTGCTGTATGCAGAATTTTTAAGAGAATCAGAATCTGTAAGAAAAAGTGGGGTCATTAAAAAAGAATTGATGACATCATCGGGGGTAAGGGTGGGGATAAAGATAAAATGAAAATCATTCGAATAGATGTCCCATTGGGAAATAAGGTTGACGTATCTCAGGATTTTCACCTCAGATGCACATAGAATTTTTTATTTAAAGTGTTCCACAGCCGGCGTTCACACTGTATGTAAAAATATACCAGGGTGTCCTAGTTAAAATAATAAATCGTATTTATTAACAATACTGTATATTCCAAATCTTATTAGAATGTGTTTATAAAATTTAAAATAAAAAAATTACTATAATTTCTGGCTAAATAAAGATTTGCTCAAAAATTACTAAATTTATTTACAAAAGTCTACCCCTATGTGCAAAATAATTCTGTATATGCATATCTATAGTGTTTTCGAAAAGTGACCTAGAGTTAACCCTGGGTTTAGAATGGATTCAAACAGTGTTATCAAAATTAGCACAGCTAATGCAGTATTTCTGGACAGAAGCTGTAGGTTTTGTTTTAGGTTAAATGTAAATTGCATCTAAACTCAGTTAAAGTAAAGGGTTTTCCAATAAGAGGTGTTATTTTGATATTCAAAGAAAAGTGCCATTTTTTAATATAAATGATCGGATGTTTATTTCATTATAAAGAGGAAGGTATGCCGTTAATAGTGGAAAATAACATCAGGCAAATGACCACCACGACCACGCTTACAGGACAATATCCTTTTCATGAAATCTTCCATAACCAAATCGCAAAGTGGCTGCCCTATGTCCTCGATAGCCTCACGAATTCCATCTTTGAGGTCTTGAATCGACGCTGGGCTGTTGGCGTAGACCTTCTCTTTCACGTGGCCCCAAAGAAAGAAGTCGCAAGGTGTTAAATCACAAGATCTCGGTGGCCAATTGTGATCACCTCTTCGAGAGATAACACGGTCCGGAAACTTTTTCCGTAAAAGATCAATGGTTTCGTTGCTTGTGTGGCACGTAGCGCCGTCTTGTTGAAAGTAAACGTTGTCCAGATCAATACCATCCAATTCCGGCCCTAAAAAATCGTTAATCATCTCTCGATAGCGCAATCCAGTCACCGTAACTGTTGCTCCAGCCTCATTTTCGAAAAAGTAAGGTCCAATGACTCCGCCGGACCATAAACCGCACCAAACAGTCACACGTTGAGGATAGAGAGACTTTTCAACAATAACTCTTGGATTTTCTGAGCCCCAGATCCGACAATCTTGCTTGTTGACGAAGCCACCGAGGTGGAAATGGGCCTCATCACTCAAGATGATTTTTTCGATGGAATTCTGGATCATTTTCATGCATTTCAACGACCCAATCAGCAAAGACACGACGTTGTTGATGATCGGCCGGCTTGAGTTCTTGTGTTAACTGGACTTTATAAGCCTTAAGACCCAAATCTTTATGCAAAATACGGTGTAATGACGTTTGTGGAATGGACAAACCTGGGTTTTCTTTAACACTTTCGGCTACAACAGCAATATTCTCGGCTGTTCTTGAGCGACGTGCACGGGTTTTATTCTTCACATCACTAACTTGTCCCAAGAGCTCGAATTTTTTCACCAATTTCTGTATTGCGGTCCGACAAGGTGCTTCACGGTGACCCAAAAATGTTCGAGTTTTACGAACCGTCTCTTCCAAATTTTCACCATTTTTATAGTGAATTTTAATAATTTCAATGCGTTGTTGAAGCGTGTATCGTTCCATATTTATTAATGGCGTAGTTTCTACTTGTCAAATGTCAAAAAATGATAGCTTCAAAAGTGACATCTACCGAAATAGCGGGCTATTCAAAATAACACCTCTTATTGGAAAACCCTTTACTTTAACCCAAATGTAATATTAAAATGGATTTAAAAATTTTCAAGATGAAATATTCATTACTTCTATTTATATAGAGTTTCTTCAACTAAGCTAACCTCACATTTTACAACAACTCAGCTGTTGAAAACTTGATCACTTTTCAAACATGGATTAGAGTTAACACAATCAATTTTTGAGTGACTAAAGTTAACCTGGTTAACTTGAGACCGCTTTTTGTAAATACTAAATGAGCTTCAGCTCTGGACTTGAACATTTGAATTGTAAGTACATCAAACAATAAGTTGTATCTTTGTTTCATAAAGCATTGTGTAAAACAAACTTCTAAGGGACTGGCATTCCCATCACATATACCTAAACAGCGAGGATCTAGGAGTACTATTGCCATAACTCTTACATGTATACTTCTCTTATTGAGTAAGTTAAAAAATGTTTATGTAGTTAAAGAAATTTAATATAATTTTTGTAGGTGGATCCATTACTGCAAATAAGTATATTTTGTTTATATGTAAGTAACGTGATGCAGTAATACTAATGTATTGTATTCTTTTTTATTTGTTTTTGTTGTAGCTAGTGCAGTGTCGTGTTTTTTTTTAATTATCTTTTGTGAAGAATTAATACATCGGGCTTGTTTACTTACGGAAGAATTAAAACACTTAAAATCACGTTATGATAATAACAAAAGTCAATTACTTTTTGAGGTTTTTACTATGTCATCATTGAGTTGGACCATTTTAGTATTATCACTGTTTATACTGTTTATAATTTATTTTATTTTAAATGAGAATCCTATTACCATAATCTTTCAAGAAAATAAATTTTTAATTTTGGTTGTTTTGATAAGTATGATACTTTTACGAAGAGTTATTAAATTAGTAAGTTTAAAAAGTGTAGTAATTAAATCTATAACACAGATACTTATGAACTTAATTTTAGGAAAACAGTCCATTACATGATTCTCTTCAATTCGGTGAATTACGAGGGGCCGACTATGGTTCTGGCATTGCTCACTCATTTTTCCATGGATATCTTCGTATTGTATTGCCACATACAGGTCACCAAAATAATAAAGGCCTTAGAGAATTCCAGAAAGATTTCGAAGCCAGAAATGATGTAAAATTTGATGCTTATAAATTATTTATATTAATTCCAATGTCAACGCATTGCCCTCCTAGTATAGACAGTGAATTTTCTCCTTCTATAGAAGTGAGCAAGGTACGGAACTTATCTTAATATCAAATATAATTATCCTTTTTTTAGTCTATGTCATTTTTAATTACATAATTGAAACCTGTTTTACTTCTTGTAAGAAACTAGACTTTTAATGTTAAAATTTTTATTTATTTTTTTATCTTTTAACATGATATTTATTGTCACTTGTGGCATTTTTGCTGATAATTTTGCAAAAAAAAACAAGCATAAAAGTATACTCGAAGAAAGTCAGTAAAATGCATATTTCTTGAGAGAAAATTGACGTTTTCAACAGTATGCCCTTATTTATGTCTGTACATTCGGACATAAGAAAATTCATGAGAATAAATTGATGAAATCAAGAGTAACCTACAATCAATATTTTGTGTATAAGATTTGGGCAAACATTGAAGAAAATGCTCTACATTCTACAACAAAAAATAAACACTTTAAAAATACATTATAATTTTCCTTGATCAATAAATTTAATTCTAGTTTAGTCTATGTATAATGGCATAAAGCCGATATTAAGCATATAAGAGAAAAGGATAGTTTGTGGACAAGGCCGATAGGCTGAGGCAAATAAAATATCTGAGTCTGTTGTATGCAATATCGGCCATATGTCGTTCAATAGTTTTTGTAAAACCACCTTTGAAGGTATTAAAACCAATTTAATTTTTTTCAGTTTGACATTATGAATGTCAGATTTAAATTTGTCAAAGTTTAATTACAAATTTTATATACATTTTATATAATAAATAATAAAGTCTAAACTGCAACAGGTTCAAGAGTTTAGTTTTAAAGGTTTTTGATTTTGTTAATTAAATAACAGCCATGACTATTAAATTATAATGGCCGTGGTTGTTATAGCTGACATTTTGATCCAGCAGACAGTACTGATATACCTACTTTAACATGTAGGTTTTACAAAAAAAAACCATTTTGTTATTCTTTTCTGTATTATACAATATACAGGGTGATTCTTGAGTGATGATGACCCTAGTAAGATTTGAATACACAATACACCAAACATTTTCACAGGCCACTTCAACTCTTTTTTATAATTTAAAAGAATGAAATATCAGAGACAGCTTGTATTATGCCAATATGACCTACAAATGTCTCTAGGGTTATTTTTAAAGTTAGACTTCAGCATGATTAATTATATTGTATTTAATTAACACAATAAGAAAAAGAAAAGCGAAATAAAGGGCAAAATATGAAAATCATGGTAGGCTTTTGAAAATTTGCATACGGGTAAAAAATTGCAAAGGAAACATTTTTTTTCTCATGACTTTTCAAAACTTGATCAAATAAGTCCATTTTTCAAACAGTTTTTCTAAAAATGTAAAATTTGACAGGTAATAGAGACCACATGATTACTTTTGATTGGGTCATTTTTGGTTCTGGAGCAAGCAAAACCTGATGCCAGAAACAGATTTTCCATAAGTCATTCAATAAAAATTTTTCCCATATGGTGCAGACTTTTTGGCGGCACTGTATATACAGTATGATTTAGAAAACTGTTCGATGATGTCACTACTCTTAATGGATATTAAGCAAAATTTTTTTTCTTCTGCCATAATCTTCTTCCATAAAAAATATTGGCCCTATTTAATAATGTATACAGTTTGATGGGGGTGTACTAAGGAGCTACAGTCTCGGGTGCTTCTTATAAACTGGACAGTATTATACATTCATTGTTAGTATGTATAACTCATAACTGTTTGTGCTTCTAGGAATTAGAAAGTAAAGAACTGGATAGAGCTGGTGTTAAGAATCGGAACTATAAAAATTCTGTTTATAAAATTATTACATCAAGTGGTCAAAAAAAA
The DNA here is from genome assembly GCA_011009095.1 of Ignelater luminosus. NCBI lineage: Eukaryota > Metazoa > Arthropoda > Insecta > Coleoptera > Elateridae > Ignelater > Ignelater luminosus. The sequence continues at coordinate 73,291 of VTPC01090436.1, read as the reverse complement.
TATGTTACAGCTGAATATGCCACACCAGTAAAGACATTAGGGGAGGTTATGAAAGAAAATACACAATGTGCAAGTAAGATATTTTCTGTTTACAAAGTAAGTAATAAACAAACAATAATTTGCAGATATATATCGGAAGCATTACAAAGAAATAGTTTTAAATTTTTACTTGACGTTAGTAGATTTGCTAAAGAACGATGAAGCCTGTCATGATTTATGTGAAGTGATCTATTATGACGGTAAGATTTTACTGTGATTTTTAATAAGGAAATTATTTAAAATCAAATATCATTGAAATTTTAGATAAAAATAAAGATGGTTCAGGGTACAGAGATGTCGGAGGAATTATTTTAAGCAGAATCAGAGAAATTATGAAAAAAACAAATTAATAATGAAAAAATATATTTTTATGTTATATTTTATATTTTTGTGATACTAAAAAACAAATATTTTATTTGTTATATCAAGAGCATTAAAGCAAATAACCATACCATACATATAGAAAATCAGAATTCACCAGGGGATCAAATCCACATACTTGGTTCATTGGGCCATTGCTTTTCCAATTAAGCTAGCAAATCCTTCCCCAAGTGGAAACTGATATTTCTATATGTATTCAGAGTAATAAACTCGAAAAAAATCAAAATTATGTTTTATTTGTTGTATGATGAATTCCAGTTATTTAGACAATACCAATGGATGAGAATATCAATGATTGTAATTTTAATTTGTATTTGTCAGCATGAGTAGTGCCATAATAGTTTTAAAGGTTGGTTTATTGTCATTATGAGTTTGTTCAGGGTTGTTTATATAAAACTGTAGCAATTGAAAATGTCTCGACTGTACTAGCATTCTTTGTTTTAGTCTTAAGATCACATAGCTAAAAAACATTGGACAGTTACTGTTCTTACAAATCAGTAAACATATAATGAGCTGCTGAGAATGAATATGGTATAGGTTACATTGTTTTCAATTCTAATGATTAAAGGTTTTGTTAAACCATCAGAAAAAAATATGGAAGAGTTATGTATTATTATTATATTATTACATCACTTTTATTGTAAACGAAGGTTATGAATGTATGATAGATGTGACTTATTCCAAATCTCTTTATCACTACCAACTACAAATTTTAGTTACATACAAAATAAATAATTTACAAAACTTAATTCATATTTTAAAATATCTTTAAAAAATAAAAAATGAAACAAATCTCTCACAGTAAGTTTGTATCTTAAAACAATTCGTATACAGAATTTAATTTTTGGACTTGCACCACTTTCATTCTCACCAGCTCAAATATACAGATAGTATGCAAAAATAATAAATGAAGAATTATGTTTAGGTATGTTGCACTAAATTTGCAAACAAGATATTGATGCATTATTGGGGGACTACCTGAGGTGGCTACTATCGATTTTTCTAAGACCATTAAAGTAAGTAGATGGTTGTAAGATATAACAGACTGCAAAGTAAAAAAAAACCCTTTGAGAGTTTTGTGCAAATAGCTGCTAAGTTTTACATTTAATTCATGTAGAAAATGTAGATGCATAATGCATCTTGTTACTTTGTGATTTTTATGTATATCTTTATCTTAGAGCCTTTCATTTGCTTGTAAAACTAACCACCTTGAGCAATTACCTTATAGTTGTAAGATGATAAAAGTAGGGGAGACTGAGGTAGGCTGTCATATTTTTAACTTTCTAGGTTTTTTTTTCTCATTTGCTTTTTATCTTTCTGAGAATGTAAGCACATATTAAGTATATATAATTTTTTGAGTGTTATAAAAAAGGTATTATGAGTGTATTGTTACTAAAATACAATCATGTTATTGATTTAAAAAAAACGAGACAAATGTGACAACCTCCTCACATCAGGGTGGGTTGTCACAACTTGGGGCTGGTCAAGTACAAAATAAGGATTGGCTCAGTAAAGTTGTCTGGTTTGTGCAGATATGAGCGCAATAAGCAAAACTTTTTGTGCAAAGGTTGCTAACACAGTTAATTTGTGTTTAGACAATTATTAAAAAAAAACTCATTGGTTTTTACCAGCATGTATTTTTGGATACTAAATAGATGTAGTAAAAATCCAATAGTTTGAGACGAAGCCCAAACAATTTGTTTGAAGATGATTGACACTGTATAACTTCCTGCCTCATTTGTTTTGTAACTACCTGCCCCATAAAGCAATTCTAAACAAATGGAAATAGTATGCTGCTTAGTACACTATTATTAGTTACAGACCTTGTGTTTTGTATTAATTTTCTAAAAAGAAATGAACACTGAATGGTTTATTAATATCCATTGCTATAAATGCAATTTTATCTTTCTTATTGTCAACAAAAAGATTACTATTCTCCATTGGTATTGTTTTTTATTTGTTTTTAGCTTTTAATAATCAAACTACCTGCTTTTTTTATAGACTTAAGGTTACCTTTTTTTATTATTTTTCATAAAAGTTTCATAAGGCATTTACGAGCATTCATCTGAGTTAATCTGATCTTAGTTTTACTATATGCTGGTTTTACTATTAGCATAATTGTTTCAACTGATCAGCTTAACCCAGGTGAATTTTTGTAAATGCCTATAGTAGCATCCAACATTCTACAATGACAACTGACAGTTGCATATAATGTTATATTCTACCGTGTGTATAAAAAATTTTCTTATCAAGTAATCTATGGAAGCAAAACGATATGTCTGTGACTAATCATTTATATCAGTTTATTTTCATATTTTATTAATTGTATAAATAAACCTAATTTAAATTGCATACTTTATTGTAAAAATTAGTTTTCACATAACCTCAAAAAATTCATAAATAGTATTCACACCTACTTTTGACATTCCAAGTACTATTACTAGTTACTGTATGTGCTCTGCGATATTAGCAATGAGACTCGAGAATGAATGTAAACATGACACAAACTTGAAAGAACGAAGTTCCAGGCATCGGTCGATAATGCCACAGATAAATGCGTACGTATTATTGGCATGAAACCTTGTTCTCTCAAGTTTGTGTTGTGTTTAAATCCATTCTCAAGTCTCATTACTGTCACAGACTGTACATGACTTGAATTGCGTAAGGCATATGTTTTCTTAACCATGGGTGACTCTGATAAGATGTGTTCTTTTACACACATTATTAGATAACCGTTGTTGGACATATGAAATAGCTTTGTACAATGAATGTCACTCATAGTGTGACAAACGTCTTTAGTAACTTGCATACAACTCATGCTAAGTATAGTGATTTGATACCCAAAAGAAAGCACATGATAATGTCTATAGCCTTTTTATGATGCCATAATACAACCTCAAATTGGACTGTTGAAATTCTTGGAATATAAAAACCAGCAATAATTAACCTTCAAACTATTGGCAACAAAGCTGTTTATGCTTTTATAATGTATCAAATGACTATATTCAATATTTTGCTTATTATTAATTAACACTTTTCTTTAATCCTTTTATGGTGGAGACTGTAGGTAATAATAAAAACTCAAATTTTAATATGATCGCTGGTGTGATTATTATTGTTATTATCTTTGTATGCTCTATTGGACTGAAAACTATTGTTTGTACATTTCTAGTTTTTCACATTTTTCTTGTTTCAACATGTCCAAAAATTGATATTTGTAGAATTAAAAACAAGTTTTAATACACTTATGAAAAATTACAATGAAGTACAATAATTATTGATAATAGTAACCTTATTATGTCAGCCAGCGTTAGCAAGTTATGACATGATTGCTCAGAATCTAAACATAACATTCATCTGCAGCTCTTGGTCTGTTCAGGGAAGGCATCCAGTTTTATTCTTTGCAATCTGTGATATTACCTTGCTTAATACAAATTAGGTCCAGATAGACCCACAGATGTAACTCCTACACATTTGAAAACCATTTTCATTAATTACTCGTAGAAAATTCAAACTTACAATCTACAACAGGGAAGGGTGAAAATCATGAATATTTTTTATATGAATGTGTGAATTGTTTTATAAATAAATATTGTTTTAATCATGAGTATTTCTTTTACTGACCCTTAAAACGAAAGTTAGTTTTTTAAATATAGAAGTCCAAAGGCTCAAGGAGGCAGGAGTCATGTATGTCCTAACAGTTAGGTGTGAAATAGAAAATAGTTATTTATGTAACAAGAGTGTAAAAGTGAAGCTTCAAAAGACACTTGATACTCAAGTTATATACAATATTTTTTGCTCAGTCATATTTTAAAGAAGATAGTAAAAAGAAACCATTGATGGTAGATTAAAAAATGAAGTTGGTCAAGAGCATAAATGCATATCATGAATTCATTATAGTAGCGAAACGTCAAATTTATTGCAAATGCTTATAATTGTCGACTTTGGTCATTGACAAGTTGAAGATGAAACGCAAAGAGCTGATTCTTGTGAATTAACAATGGAAGAATTTCCTAAGAAGAATATATTTTATGGATGAATGTATGTTTACAATAAATGAACAACCACATGTTCAAAATTATGGATATTGGAGTGTTAATAATCCACATTTATTGGTAAATACTCATATGCAATATCCACAGAAACTCAAGGTTTGGTGCAGATTATTACATGATACAAAAATTATTTTATTAATGGATGTTAGTTAGGTGGATATTTTAAGGGACAAGATCTATCCTGCAATAGATGAAATAATGTCGGATAAAGAGCAACCAATATGGTACCAACATGATGGCTGTCCAGCCTATTTTTTAGCTGTGGTAAGAGAATTCTTGCATAAGACACTATGGATAAATTCAGTGGCCAGTGAGCAGAGCTGGGATAAATACTCTGGAAAAATATTTAAATAATAAATACTTTCATTTTTAAAAAGCATTAAAATATTAAATACTTTCGCAACTATAATAATATTTATATTTTAAATATTTTTTTATTTAGATATTTAAATAGTATTGTATTATTTAAATATGAAAAAATTTAAATATTCTTTCTAGCATTTAAATCCTTTTTCTGATACATAAATACTTTAGAATTATTTAGATATTTAAATATTTTTTAAGATTTAAGTATTATTTGTAGCATTTAAATATTTCTTTTAAATAGTAAATATCAAATACTTTTCATTAGTATTTAGATTTTAAATAATAAATAACCAATTTTAAAAGTATTGTAATGTTCTTTTTATATAAAACGTTTATTTATATTTAATAATATTTATTTTTACTTAGTTTATTACAATTTATTTTCAGTATTTATTTATACTAACTTATTTATTTATTTATGCACAGAAGAATTTATTTATCACTATTTAACATTTATTTCGTTCGTAACTACCAGCTAATTGACTGTAGAACTCCCCTTGGTTCGATCAACGCAGCCTTATATTCGTTCCCGCGTTAGTTCTCGATGGGGGCTAGAAGATTCCCGCCATTTTCCTGCACAATCGACGGTGGGAAGCTCTGGATAGTTCGAGACTTCTTCGGCACATTTGACCAGCACGTTTGCGACTGTTCGGGACATTTTCTAGTATATTCGAGGGATGGCGTGTTACAGTATTTAAATAACCAAAAGTATTTAATTATGTTATGTTATATTAAATGATTCCCATCTCTCTACGGAGCACAGATAATATAAATACTTGGGTAATAATTAAATACTTTGCGTTATTTTAAATATTATGAAAACATTTAAATACTTTCTCCAGTATTTAAATACTTTTTTAAATAATAATTATCAAATACTTTTCAACAGTATTTAAATTTTAAATATTTTAAAGTATTTAAATAAACAAAAGTATTTAAAATGTTAAATAATTCCCAGCGCTGCCAGTGAGGTCGCCTGATTTAGCTCCCAATATTCTTGAAAACTTGGACTGTATATCAGGATTAGACTGGTCTTATTTGATCCCACAGTCTGCAAATATTTTGGCCCCTAAATTATATTATTTGACCTGGCAAAAGGTTGAGATTCTGAATTTTAGCTTTACTTGACTCATAGACTATAGTTTGGCCCAGAGTCTTTAGACTTTTCAAGTGCTTATTCACCAAAACAGAAATGAAAGGTACATGGTGGTATTGGTAGTAACAATAATCTAAGTCACAAAATCTGAAAAATACGAAAAAGTACTGTCCCACATAGATTTTTGGCCCACTTGAAAATATATTTTGTTAAATGAAAGACTAAACTTTTAAATTGCATTTATTCAGAGACATAAAATTGTGACTTAGATTGTTACTCCTCTATGCCCTTCAAATAATAATTATAAAGGAGGTAAAACAAAAAGAAAACCCAAATTTAATTGGCAAGTGTAGTGATAGTCTGGAACCAGAAAATGGATGTAATGAAACTATATTTATGGTCTAGAAGTATTTTGTAACTTTATTTAAGAAGTTAACAAAGTTGAATGAACCATAAAAGATAAAAGCACTTTGAGCTTTACTGCCATCATCGTTCTTTGATTTATGTACAGCTTACCACATAAAAAAAATAGTAGATCCTTGTTTGAACTTTTATTTGGTTATTTTGACATGTAAATATTATTTTCTTGCAATATTGCTAATATTATAGTATTTGTGTACATTCAAACATTGGTATAAGGCAAATAAAAGAAAACAAGAAAATTGAGAGAGCTATGTACACAGTGTGTCCAAGATAAGAATGCACAGCATGGGGATCTTGGAACGGTAATTTAGTCCAGGGAATAGAGGCTGAAAAAGGGGCCTTTGCTTGCAAAAGGTTATGTAGTTCTAATTTTTGAATATGTTGTGTATATCGATGCCCTAGTGAAAAACCCAAGTTTTCGACCTCGTCGCCCCTATGCGGGCGCCGTGGAACCCCAACCCATCAAAATCCCTGACTTTCTCCAGTCTTTGGATAATATCTTTTTACCAATGCATTACAGAGGAAAACATTTTAATTAAAAGTTATAGCGTATTAATTTTGATACAACTTTTGTATGAAAAATGTTTTTGTACAATGATTAGGTAAATAGTTACGCTTCATCAAAGTTACCAATTTTTCGTACAAATAATGCGTTTTTGAGATTTTTGATTTTTTAAAACAGTTTTATTAGTAATTAATAATAATTAATTAATCTAATTAATCATTTATAAACACTGCTCTGGGCAAACTTGTGAGAGAAAATAAAAGTCAGGACTGACTGAGGCAGAAACAAGTCCTTTACTGTCCTTCGTCCATCCCCAGTCCAGAGGGTTTTTCATCGGTTTTTCATTTCGCTCATCCATGTCTGAACTTGGTGATACGTGCGGAAGACATGGTACATAGCAGCATCCTGTGTCAGTGGCAAGTTTACGTTTCTCTACCTCAGAGATGGCATTAGGATCCCTGACGATGGTTGCAAGTTCATGCAATGCTGGTTTGTTCCGGAACAGAGTGCAGAATTTGGATTTTCCAAAACCGAACAGGGAAGACGTGGTGTCACATCTACTCAAAGTGTAAAGAACAAGGAGATTTTCAGGTACTGAGTATGTAGGATGATGCGGAGAAAAATGTTTCAGGAGTATTACCTCTTCCAGGCTTTTGGAAATATAAATGGGGAAATGTTGAGCCAAACTTGTTGAAAGAACTAGCAAATATCAATGTCCTCCCTGATGAGAAGCGGAGGCTTGGACGTGTATTGGGTCGGCTCCTTCATCTTTCTATTTTAATGTTGCTATTTCAATTGCCCAACAGGTTTCATGATTAATATTTTGATTTATATAAATTTGTTTATGTGAAATTAACATTATATTATTATTATTATTAATGAATAAAATAGTAATAAATAATATTTTTATTAATTAAAATAAAACTTAAAAAAATCAAAAATCTCAAAAATGTATTGTTTTTACGAAAAATTGGTAACTTTGATGAAGCGCTTTACAAAAACATTTTTCATACAAAAGTTGTAGCAAATTTAATGCTCTACAACTTTTAATTAAAACTTGTACCTCTGTAATGCATTGGTAAAAAGATATTATCGACAAACTGAAAAAAGTCCGGAATTTTGATGGTTTTTGGGGCCCCATGGTGCCCGTACAGGGGCGACGAGGTCGAAAGCTTGGGTTTTCCACTAGAGTACTGATATACACAATATATCCAGAAATTAGAACTACATAACCTTTTGCAAGCAAATATGTCTCTATTCCCTGGACTAATTAGAAAAACAAGACTTTTTTTACACATAGTAAAAAGAATTTTATAAAGGAACTGCATTAATACAGATTGCATTGTGCTTTGAAGTTTTAAATAGAGCGCATGACGTGTACGTGTGTAACGGATTCGGTGGGTTCGTGTTATGGTCACGTGATCGACGGATGCTTTTAATGAATGAATTTGCCCTTCAAATGACACTTTAACCGTGGCACCGTAAGAGTGAGGTGGTGGTAGATACAATTCCTAATCTCTTCCGTTTATTAAAATAGTAAGTGGTGATTTTAATAATGAAAACAAATACTGTAGTTTAGCTTATTGGCTGTAGCCAGTTCAGTCATATAATTTCGTATTTTCCATTTAGTTATGTAAGTACGAAAACGTACCGGTTCTTGTATGCGGCGTTTAAAGTAAAGGCCAACAATTATTTTCCGATCTAGCACGCATTTGCTAAAAGTTTGGGCCAAAATATTAATTTTAATTTATTAAATTTGTAAAGCGAAAAATATCCAGTTATTGGAACATCTTTGGTAATTTCGATCGACCTTTATGACCTTGTATGTGGATTAGGCAAGATAAAAAACTAATTCAAATGCCTATCAATTTACCATTCATAAAAATATTATCTTTGAACTTTCTGTTTTCACAATAATTGATTTATATCATATTTTGCAGATTATAAGCTACAATGTCTAAGATTGGAATTAATGGATTTGGCCGCATTGGTCGTCTTGTTTTACGTGCAGCTGTAGAAAAAGGTGCTCAAGTTGTAGCAGTAAATGATCCTTTCATCGGACTTGATTATATGGTATACTTATTCAAATATGACTCCACCCATGGTCGTTACAAAGGAGAAGTTAAAGCAGAAGGTGGTTGCTTGGTTGTAAATGGCCAGAAAATTGCTGTATACCAGGAACGTGATCCAAAGGTAATAATATTGAAATATGCTTATATTATTTTAACTTTATAAAATAACGTAATATTATGCAATATGATAAATCTATAGGTAATTCCTTGGGGCAAAGCTGGTGCTGAATACGTTGTAGAATCAACCGGTGTGTTTACCACCATCGAAAAAGCTTCTGCACATTTGGAAGGCGGTGCTAAAAAAGTTATCATTTCTGCTCCATCAGCTGATGCTCCTATGTTTGTAGTTGGAGTTAATCTTGAAGCTTATGATCCAAGTTACAAGGTAACAAATATGAAATAATTTTGTACCTTGATCTCTAATTCATTGTTATTTTTAACACAGGTCATCTCTAATGCTTCCTGCACCACCAACTGCTTAGCACCACTTGCTAAAGTTATCCATGATAACTTTGAAATTGTTGAAGGTTTAATGACAACTGTGCATGCAGTTACTGCCACACAAAAAACCGTGGACGGACCATCTGGCAAATTATGGCGTGATGGACGTGGTGCTGGTCAAAACATTATCCCTGCATCAACTGGAGCTGCTAAAGCAGTAGGAAAAGTTATTCCTGCCCTCAATGGAAAGCTAACTGGCATGGCTTTCCGTGTTCCTGTACCAAACGTATCAGTAGTTGATCTAACAGTAAGTTTCTGTATTCATAAAGATGACAGCTGTACATATCTATAATTCTTTTCTTACAATACCAGGTACGTCTTGGAAAAGCAGCCAGCTATGATGAAATTAAAGCCAAGGTCAAGGAAGCATCTGAAGGACCATTGAAGGGTGTTTTAGGATACACTGAGGAAGAAGTAGTTTCATCAGATTTTATTGGAGATACACATTCTTCCATCTTTGATGCGGCAGCTGGTATTCCACTAACCCAAAACTTTGTTAAACTTATTTCCTGGTACGATAATGAGTATGGTTATTCCAACAGAGTTGTTGATTTAATTAAATATGTTCAATCTAAAGATGCTTAAAAAGTGAAATGTTACTTTGAGGAAATGGTATTAATGAGATCTTTTAAGTATAAAGTCTGATTTGTGGTTAGAAATTAAAGCCAGCTTTGGCTTGTACTAGTCTAGGTGCACTAAATCCAGTTATTTTAATTATTACATGTACCATTTAAAAGATATTGTAAGTTTACATGTCGTTTACGTTCAAATAATAAATATCTTCAAGTATTTGACAAGTTTTTATTTAAATATGTATTGCCACTTCAGTGTGTATATAAATAAATGAAGAACTTGGATGTTAACCTTGTGGTTTAAAAGCTTGAGTATATCTTGATTGTAATGTGTTTTATCATAAAAACAAATTCTTATAACAAAAGCTGGCAATTCTTTCTACTTTACATTAATATGTCGTCACTTGAAAATGGAACTGTTCTATATCCATATCGTTTTTATTGTACTATGTACATATTTAGGGTTACTTACAAACATAGGACATTCATTTAAAAAAAAACTGGAAATTTTGGACATAGAATATTTCTGCAAGCAATAAAGTGATAAATCAGCATTGCTTCTGGCATTTAGAAATTTTGATATATTCATTCATTGATTCATTTTTACAATTTATACTATCTGATTTTGATATTTTGTAATGTAACATCCCTACAAAACGGCTGAAAGCTGTTGTAATACCTACTTCAGTTCTCAAAATGTACATAGTATACAGGGGGTCTTAGCTTACTAAGAAAATACAAATTTTTTAAATAGGAAGAATTTGTATTGGGATCGGTGTTGCTTATATCTGGTATAAGCATTAGAATGATGTAAGATAACATTTCAGAAAGCAAAATAATAGAGGATGTGCTTGTGATGTAACCTGGGGAGTACTACCTGTCTCTTTCTTATTAATTACAAACCATGTTTTTCATCTCTTATTAGTCTCTAGATTTTCTTAATGTATTAATACAATACTTCAATTAATAAAGGTGCATGTCATCTATTTTGTAATAAGCATCGTTATTTGACATTTATTCATTTTACATTACTACCTCTGATTACATAAACTGTTTTTCAAGTCATTATTACCTTATTGTGATGTTAACTTTAAAATCTAGCGATCTGATTGGAGAATTCTGAATTGACGTCTGAATTCTACTACTCCTAAAATTGGTTAATGACGTTCTTAACTTGATAACACAATAAGAAAGCTTTATGCAACTAGGAGTTAATGCTTATAGTAGACATAAGCAAACTATATTCTTAGTAAGCTAAAACACCCTGTATTTTATTATTATTGCAAATTATACTGTGCCGATCTTGTAATTCTTATAATGCATTAAAAAGTAAAATAAATATACAGAAACTATTTAAGTACAATTTAATTTGATTTTTAGACTCTGAACATGTTACTAATTACTATGCATAATTTTATAATAATACAGTACAAAGTACTTAATACCTATCAAGATATTATTTTGCTATTATTCATTCGCTGATAGAGCAACACAATAAAATCAATATAAACCAATGTGTGATTAATGATTATGATAAGTAGTAAAGGAATGTTGAAATACAAGGGTTTTTTTTATTGAACCTTATGCACATTAATAATATTAGTTAAATATTTTTAAATTATTTATATTTATGTCCTTTTTCCTTAACGTTTTCCTTTTCTTTCCCGTCTTCTTTAGCAGCTTCTTCATCACATAACTTCAGAGCTTCAGCTTTTTTCTGGGCCACACGTTCCTCCCTGCGTTTACGAATTTGCTTAGCTTTGCGTCGATACACGTCTGCTTGATCAGCTAGCATTTTGGCGCGTGCAATTTCAGCTTTCTTCTTGAAGATGTGTTCCATCAGAACACGCTTATTTTTGAACATGTTACCTTTGACTTGCCAATACAATTTATTGTGCATGTGCTTGTCAATCTTTTTTGAATCACGATACTTCTTCAATAAGCGTCGTAACACTTGCATGCGATTTTTCCATAATATTTTCTTTGGTGTGCGTGCTTCAGCAGTACCCTTACGTTTGCCAAAACCACAGTGACGACCTTTCAAGTTGGCTATCTTGTTTCGGCGAACCCTATATTTGGAATGAGTTATCACAGGTTTACAAATAATAATCCCATTGCGAATCAAGTTACGTATGTTTTGACGGGAATTGGCGTTAGCTATGTCAGCGATTTCATTAGGATCTAACCATATCTTTCTTTTTCCGCAACCCTTCACAGCGGCTGCGAGACGTTTTTGTAAACGTAAATTACTCATTATGTATAAAACAATAAGAAATGTTGCACAATATTTTAATTTTTTGTAACAGCAAACGTAATAAAGTACACCACTCACAATCGGCGCAACATAAATGCGTATGACAGACCAATCAGATTTCAGCATAAAGCATTCAGCATGTGAAGTTAGAAATTTAATGGGGAGAACATGTGCGCATATTCTCTATATTCTCCCCTACTTTGAAAGTATCTGTAGAATCGATTATCGTATACACTTAGGGACTCTAGACTATTAGTTTATTATTTAATTATTCATTATATTACGAATATTAATAATAAACATGCAACTAATAATTAATTTAACCCTATTTCATATTTTATGTTATTAACTGTGATTAAAGTTTATTTTTTGCGAATATAAAATGATATTTTAGTTTTATATGGTTTTACTGTAAAATAAAAAACTTTTTATAAAATGAAAGAAATTAATTATTCTTTACATTATGTGTTTATAATTATGATTTTTTTAAATTTAAAAAATACAAATTCTCGGGGCTTCTATAACTAGTAAACTGCATTCTCCAGGTTGGTACCTGTAAATGCGGTTGGTATCAACAACGAATAGAACGATAGAACATGTGTTTATCTAACCTCTAAACTCTATACGATAAACCTAACCAAAACAAAGTTAAGTTGTAGCGGTTGTAGTCGTAGTAATTGTGGTAGAAAATGAAAGACAAGTCAGCATTACGCGATCGCTTCACCAAGACTTCTAAGAAACGATCTCAGCTAGTAAACGATGTGTTAAATTTAAATAAAAAACCTCAATTGAAGAAACCAAGTCGCACCGAACCTGCCTTACAGATCTCAGAATTCAATCTAGTTAAATCCATTACTGGCACGCAAGGCGTTGTTCATGTGAACGATCTAACGAAGGTCTTAAAGAAACGTGCTAAACATGTTGAAATTGGTAATAAAGTAAGTAAGGCTCAGCATGATACAAAAACACTTCCGAAACCCTTGGAAAAATCAAGAGCTGATCGAATAAGAAGAACTGTTGCTTTCGAAGGCGTGAAGAAACAATTAGATCGTTGGGATGCCGTTGTTACGTCTAATCGAGCATCAAATCAATTATCATTTCCACTACCAAATGTTAAATTAGAAGATAATAAGAATTTTACAGAATTCCGTTTAAAAACAGATCTGCAAAAGGAACTTGAAGAATTAGAACCAAAAGTTGAGATTTTTAACTTGGAAAATGAACCTAAATATTCTCTAACTATGCAAGAAATGATAGAACGTCGAAAGGAAATGGCAAAAGTGAGAGCTGTGCAAAGTTATAAAGAAGCTAAAGCAAGACGGCAAAGTAAGATCAAAAGTAAAAAATATCATCGCATCCAAAGACGAGAAAAGATAAAACAGCAAATGAAAGAGTTTGAGCTGCTGCAGAAGACTAATCCAGAAGAAGCTTTAAAGAAATTGGAAGAAATAGAGAAAGTGAGAGCAATGGAAAGAGCTGATCTGCGACATCGTAGTACAGGAAAATGGGCTAGAAACAAACAAGTTCAAGCAAAATATGATAAAGAGGTAAGTTGTATTAATTTATTGGTAATAAACATGTGGCTCGTATGTAATACTTTTGATTCTTATGTTGCAATTCATCTTAGCTTTCAACCAATAAGTTGCAATTCACTAAATAATAATAAGATAAGTATTTCATGATAACGAAATGAATTTTCAAAGTTGGCAAGGTTGAACCAGAAAAAATAAATTTAAAAACCAGTACAACAGTAGTTCATAATACACTCAACCTCAAAATTTTAAATATCATACGTGGAGGTGTGATACATCGTTGAAAATGGAATATTAATTACAATCATCGTACTTGATCCAAAGTTATGGTACACCCTGTGTCTAAAAAGTTCGGTGAATGGTCTCATAATTGTGTATTAACAGTTTGATAGAGGCTCGCGTGCCATTGTAGACACGCACGAACATGTCTGGACGTGAACTGTGTCGGTACGAGCTCGAAGACTGTTGTGCATTGCTTATTGCATTCAGTCTAATAGAGTGACCCGAATAGTACGCGTCATGGAGCAACGACACAACATTAAGTTCTGTTTCAAATTGGGTAAAACGGCGACAGAAACCCATCAGATGTTGGTGCATGTGTACGGGCAGGATGCTGTGAGTAGGAAATGTGTGTATGAGTGGTTTGTTCGCCTTCGCGCTGGTAGGGAATCTGTTGAGGACGAACCACGTTCAGGCCGGCCATGCACAAGCAGGACACCAGAAAACACCGAACGCGTGCGAGTGCTGCTAACAAACGATCGGCGATTGACTCTGCGATTAATAGCAGAAGAATTGAGCATTAGCAAAGACACAGTAGGGACCATCGTCCATGAAGAATTGGGCAAACGCAAGATTTGTTCGCGATTTGTGCCGCACATGCTAACAGATGAACAAAAAGCAAGACGTTGTGAGACCTCTGGCGATTTCATCGATACGTGTGACAGGGATCCAACCTTTCTGGGTTCCATTGTTACAGGAGACGAGTCTTGGTGTTACCAGTACGACCCCGCAACGAAAAGACAATCGATGGAATGGCGGTCACCGTCTTCTCCGCGACCAACAAAATGCCGTGCCGAAAAAATCCAAAGTGAAGACCATGTTGATCGCATTTTTCGACAAAGACGGAATGATTCATAAAGAATTTGTTCCTGCTGGCCAAACGGTGAATGCCACATTCTACCTGGAGGTTCTCAAACGTTTGTTACTGCGCATCCGGCGCGTTAGGCCACAGAAGTACCAGACAGGAAAGTGGATGTTACTGCACGACAATGCACCTTCGCATACGAGCATCATGGTACAACAATATTTGACTCAGCATGGCGTCACGGTTTTGCAACATCCACCGTACTCTCCAGATCTGGCGCCTGCTGATTATTTCTTGTTTCCACGTCTTAAGCAGGCCTTAAAGGGATCACGGTTTGCGGACATCGACGAAATTCAGCAACGTGTAACGGGTATTCTACACACGATTCCACATCAAGACTTCTCCAACAGTTTACAAGCGTTATACGACCGTTGTCAGAGGTGTGTTGTGGCTGGTGGAGATTATTTTGAAGGTCAATAAAGGTATTTACCATTAGGAACATGTTTTTTTCTTTTTACCATATCATTCACCGAACTTTTTAGACACAGGGTGTATAAAATGATTAGTTTTAGTGATAAATATATATCACTGTACCCAAGTAGAGAAATGCATTTTAATTGTTTTACTGTTTAGTGTTTTTCTTTGACTAAAAGCTTGTAACTGTTATTCCCTTTTCAATGATACATCACATGTGAGGGTGTGCCATTTAAAATTTTTAGGTTAGATGTGCGTGAACAAATGCAGTGACCTCTACGATTGAGTTAACTGTGCATTTTAACATCTCCCTCCCTAATATCTTGACATGTTTTTTTTTATTTTGATATTTTTATTTGTTTATGAGATATTAAGCCTGGAAAGTTTTTAAATGAACACAGTGTACATTTAGAGTGTAAATTAAACTGTCTTGAACGAGTAGAAAGTTTATGGTATAAGCACCAGCAAGTGCCATAAACCCCTACGTAATGGAAGATAGTCACTTGTTTTGGTTTTCAATGTTTTTAAAGGAGTTTTATAAGGAAAACCACATTTCTATTAGATACAGTAAAAGCTTGATTAACTAAAATGGTAAGATTTCAACTCTGTTAACTGAAACAACCTTTAATGATGGCGCAGTATTATTTGGAGATATGACCTTTATTTCATATTGTTCATTATTAGTACCAAATTAACTGAAAAACTGATTAATGGCTTCAGTTTACAGCATTTCAGATAATCGAGCTTCTGCTGTAATGGAAGGGTGTTCAAACGCTTTATTGCTCATTATAAATCAAATTCTTTTAGTTAAAAAATGATTCAACTAAAATTTTAATTTTTAGAGCAGACAAGCATTGGCACAGCAGTTGACACTAAGTCGGGAACTTACACAAAAACTGAAAGTAGATGAAAGTGAATCAGAACCTGAAGAAGAGATCAAAGTTGACACTGGTAATGCTAATAGAAACAATCCATGGACAGACTTAAATAAAACCCCAAATGAAATAGAAGAATTTGTTAGTGGGTATAGGAAGTTTTGGGAAAACAAGGATAAAGAAATCGAAGAGTTCAGTAAAGACGATGATAAAAATGTTTCTTCATTTGATCAACATAAAATTACAAATAATGATTTTGTGGAGGCTAATATAAATAAAGATCATGACATTGCAGAGGACAATCCCAAATTGCAGATTAAGAAGCAAAATGTAAAAGAAGAAAATAATTTTCAACAGAAGAAGAGTATGAAAAGAGGGTCGAAACATACTTCACGTAAAATAAAAGTAGGAACATCAAATTGGGAAATAGACTGTGTAGGTGAAAGTGGTGATGATAATGAAATTACAACTAGAGATATCAAAATTGACTTAAAAAAAAAATTAAGAAAGAAATATGAAACATTCAAAAAAGAACTTCAACAAGAGGAAACTAATAATAAAAGCAAGCAAGCAACAAGAAAAAAGAAACTACAAGTTAAACCAATTAAAAATGTATCGGCTTTAAAATTACATGTTATTCCAACACGCCCTGTTGTAAAAGAACCACTATTGGAAAGTTATGGTAACATACTTCAGAAAGATAAAAATGGTTTAGATGCATTAGAAACAATCTTGAAGAGTAATGAACCTGTTACTAAAGAATTACATAAGAATACAGCTAATATTGATCCAAATGACATAGCAAAAGTGAAGCCTATTAGTTTAAATACAGAAGTTCCAGATTTACTTGCAGTAGATTTAGATGATGAAGAGGAAAATGCGGATCAAAATGTAGACATGTTAGAGGCATTTAAAGACGATGATATAATTGCAGAATTTGAGAAAGATAAACGAGCAGAAATAGATAAGGATAAACCTAAGGATATTAACTTAACTCTTCCAGGTTGGGGCTCTTGGGGAGGTACTGGTATTAAACTGTCAAAACGAAAACGAGGACGATTTATAGTAAAGTTTCCTAAAAAGTTTAAACGGAGAGATGATAATAAAGGAAATTTGATAATCAATGAAAAAGCTAATAAAAATATTAAACCTCATATGGTATCTGAAGTTCCATTTCCATTTAAGAAGACAAAAGATTTTGAAGCTAGTGTTAGAGCTCCTATTGGTAACACTTTTGTTCCCGAAACAGCTTTCAGAAAAATGATTCGACCACCAGTTCTAACTAAAATGGGAACTGTTATTGAACCTATGACAGAAGATATTTTATTAAAAAAGAAAAAATAGTAAATAATTCCAATGTATATAATTTTTTCAAATCTGTTATAAAATATATTGTTATTTATAAACTGATAAGAATAATAAATAATTTTCTTGTTACAAAATTTCTATATCAAACTCCAATAAACAATAAGCAGTATTTAGTGGCAGCCCGTAACCTAATTTCAGGGTAGGTCTGAATCGTATGATTGCTGTATTTTAAGTAATAAGAATTTGTACATCCTGAAACTGATAATATCAGAACATCTTGTTCTTATTAGAGAAGGCAATTATAAGGCATTTAAGAGTACATCTTGAAAAATGGTGGAGTGTTGGCAGCCATGCATTTGTTTAAGAGTGAGTTTCAGTTAAAATTCTGCCAGTTCAGGGAATCAACAAAGCATTGCTTTGAATGTTCAAAGCATTAAACAAAACTTGTTTTGGCAAGCACACGCTTTGACGTGTTTGTTTGTCATCATTCTTAAATACCCTACAAGGTTAAAGCTTAGGACGCCATATAAGGAATGTCAAATGTGCCTTTTAATATTTCACATTCATGTCGAGTATAGCTGCCAAACTGTTATCAGTTTTAGTCTGGCCCTGGTAACATAAAATCTTTCATAGGTTACATAATAAAAACGTAAGAAAATCTGTACTAAAAATATCCATGTTTAGGTCATTAGATACGTAACAGAAAAAAAAACTAAAAGTTAATAAGTTTTGATATAAGGGCATAACATTAAATGCTCAAAATGTTAATCAATATTTCAATATTGCTGTTTAGATGCAAGAAAAGTCAAGAAGCAGTGATATTCGTAATAATTTGATAGTTCTACCTTCCCCCAATCGTCTCAATTAATCTAATTAAATATACGTCATTTATATATTTCTAAACTGAAGCAAGATAGTAGAATGAAGCACCATCTTGCTCATACCATATTGAAGGCCTAATATCAGAGGGGCGTAAGAAGAAACACTTAAATTTAGAGGAGAAGAAAAGAAAACCTTTATAAATAAACTTTTAGATAAAATATTTGTAATTTATACTGCAAGCAATGAAAAGGAGTCAAAAATGTATACACTTATATGTTATGTAACGCAGTAAGGAATATACATTATCATACATAAAAAAAAAACTGACTATCTGTTAATATGCCCCTCTGATATTAAACCTTCAATATGTTGCCGTCAGATAGCTCCGCATTAACTTCATTTGAGAATGAGACTGCTAGTGACCTCTTAAACATTGAATGCCTATCGAGTTCACCAAATTTAAGGCTTCTTGACTTTTTTTTGCAAGACTATCTAAAACAACCAAGATCTAAAATAGAAATCTCGAAATCAGGGTCGGATTAAGGCAATTGGCCGCCCTAGGCTGTTAACAATTTAGCGCCCGAGTACGTGGAAACGCCTAAAGATGAGTTTGACGATTGGACCCCCTTCCTCCATGACGGCGCTTGTTCCTGATGTACATGCAGCGCCTTAGGCTTAAGCAAGATGTATACAGGTACGGTATTTTCACTTTTCCATGTAAACTCAGGTGAATAGAAAATGTTGGCCGTTAGATGGCGCTAAGATCATTAAGGTACAAAAACAATTGATAGGATAGCAAGATTTATTGTTTCTGTTCAGGAGTAGTAATCCAAGTAATCAGTCTTACGCGTTGCCTGTATCGAAGAAAACGCTTTAAAAAGTGTTGCCTTTGCCGTTACGGAAATTGACGTTCGCTGCCGATCGTCCAGGAACCATTCACTGACAGCGCTGCTAATTGCTACTTACTCCTAAACGCAGATTTGTTTGTAATATTTTGTGTTTATAACCTCTAAACTCTCTAAAAGATTTTAAAATAGGAACTTAATAAACGATGTAATAGAAGTTTCTTTGCTAATTAAGAAAAATACTTGTTTGTCTTTATTTCTATTATAATTTGTACATCCAAGTTTTTCAGAGTTAAATTAAATGCAGAGATGCTATTTTTATCAAGTGTTTCAGCTGTTTTAATATACATATATGTTTTACAGTTACATTATATTTAATACTTTTGATAGATTCGAACAGAATTACAAAATAAAATCGAACAATATATTGTAATGTATATTATATTGATATTTGGACATGAATAAAATCAACAGTTGTAGTAGTTTTCTGAGTATGCTCTTCTAAGTTATTACTTTATTACTGTGCATTATTGACTTTGTATTGCTGTTATATTCTTATATGGTAAGGAGAATTATAATCAGTTTCATTATATTGTACACAAATATTAGCTCATAAATATACTACTTTCAGGACTTTTTACATTTTTTTCTATAGAAACTTCAGTGATACAGCGAACAACATTTAAAAGACTGACACTCAGCCGGCAGAGTAACGTCAGATTCACGTGATTAGTTGGACATTTTTTGTCGCAGATGACGAATTCGAATAATTGACGTCACGGGGACGTCATTTCTTCTTCGTATTTCTCACGTGATTAAATCTGACGTATTTATTACATTAACTATCGGTATCAAAATGTTATTTTCTAAATAGAACAGTAATAGAATTTTAAAGGTGGAACGCATTTTTTACCTGAATTATGTATTATACAGCACATGAGAATAATTTATTACAGAATGAAATTTAAAATAGAAAAGAAAAATATTAATTTGAAATCATAAGACTAAATAAAACGCACCACAACAATAACAGATACTACTTTAATGCTATATAGTTTTGACATACCATAAGAAATATAATAAAAGAAGTAAATAAAATCAGTTAGGGTGGACAAAATTAGTTTTAAAAGTCCTTTATGTACAGCCGTGAGATATATCTTATAAATCGCACTCTCTGGGATAGTAATGTTTCAGATTACCGCACACGTGCGATAATATTTTCAAATTTGTTTACTGTGTACACTGTTGCTAAGTGCGTTGCTATCATTTTGAGATTCAGCTGTTACTTTGAATTAATATTCACAAAATCTTGATCGAAAGTAGTTAGTCCATGATTGAGAGCAGCAAAAAAGGTTTCATTTGCAAAAAATTCAACGGTTCTACATAAAATTTTGTACACAATTCGTGGGATACACTATTATCGCACTCACATGGTTGCGCAAACGAGGGCGTTAGCTAACGCCCTCGTTTGCGCAATTTCCATGTTTGTGCTGTAATAATGTGCGTATCCCATTTATTGCGTAAATAACTATTACATAAGTTTATTAATCAAATAATTTCGCCCACCAAGTGGGCATCTTCATGTACTTTTAAAGTTTGGGCAACCTTATTTGACAATAGAAAATTATTTACATCATTCCTTTAGAATGCTTTGTAAACAAACGTAAACGTATTACTAATTTTTTTATCTAATACAAAATTAACTGGTTTGACGTATCTATATACCATTTACGTCCCATATTGTGGATAATTCGTTTTTATATTCTGGAATTTGTATTTATCCATAAACATGTTCTGTACACTAAGATTAATAGTTATTTATGCAACAAGTGAGTAGTGTATCTTTTTTTCACGAGAAGGAAAGTTTGCCGCACAAGCCGAAGGCAAGTGCGCGAATCAGCCGAATGAAAAAAAGTAACTTTACCCACGAATTGCACACAAAACTTTTTTTCTCGTAATAAAATAGTTATTTATGCAACAAGTGAGTAAAGTGTATCTTTTTTTCACGAGAAGGAAAGTTTGCCGCACGAGCCGTAGGCGAGTGCGCAAATCCGCCGAGTGAAAAAAAGTAATTTTACTCACGAATTGCATACAAAACTTTTTTTCACGTTCGTAATAAAAATCAAGAACTACCTACTTCAATAACGGCTTTCTCGATGCGTCACATCAATGCGTTCTAATTTCTGACAAATGCCAGTGGCAGCCTCCTATGTGTTTAAATATTTTGCGTTAAAAAATGACACGTTATGATACTTTTTTTCACTCAAATGCGTGAAAAAATGAACCGTTATGGCACTTTTTTTCACGCTTCTATCGCGATGAAACAAACGCATCCTTTATAAACGGAAATTAATGAAAAATGTTGCACTTTTTTTCACGAACGTGAAAAAATATATTTTTCTATTTTGCGTTTAGAATAAGTCTATTCTAGCACCCAAATGACGTCATTTGAATGTTAGAATAAGTCGTTGGCGTGATAGAATAGACTAGTAAAATTTACTGTATTGATGTTGGTAGCGTTGAACTGTCATACGTCAAAGAACAAAGCAAATTAATAAATAACAATGAAAAAGAAGTTTTTTTCACAGCCGCCCACTAGATTTAAAATTTTTATTTTTTAATTTAGAAAATGGTATAAAGCGGCAAAATAGAAAAAATAGTATAAACACTCGTTGCAGAAGGTCCTTCAAGCACTCATTTGTTCCTCAACTCGCCGCTATGCGGCTCGTTTCGGAATTTCAAATTCGTGCTTGAATAGATGCCTTCTACAAATTGTATTTTAATATACTATTTTCTATAACCGTCAAAAAAAGGTTAGATTTAAGCATCGCCAAGGATACGGGAAGCTTAACATTTTTTCACATGGGAGCAAAATATATATTTTACGCCCATGTGCGCAAAAAATATGTTTCACGCACATGTGCGAGAAAAAAAAACAAAAATGACACATTAGGTAACAACTTATTTTTGCAAATTAATACTTTATTATTTTGTATTTTCATCGCACACTTGTTTTGTATAATTTACCTCAAAATTCATATAATAATGTTTGAAGGTGGTAGAAAAAATGTTTGCATTTCGTGAGTGAAATCAGTAATTTTTTGGCGCATTCGAATGCCATTCTCATGCGCTATAAAAAAACACTGATTTCCCGCACTTAATACAAAAATAACTAAATTATATTCCATAAGTACTTTCCACACTGTATATATGATTTCTTGAAGTAAATTATACAAAACAAGTGTGCGATGAAAATGCAAAATAATATTAATTTGCAACAGAGTACCCAGAGTACCTAATGTGTCAGTTTTGTTTTTTTCGCCTATTTGCGTAAAACATATTCTTTGCGCCTATGTGCGTAAAATATATATTTTGCGCCCATGTGAAAAAATGATAAACTTCCTATATCCTTGGCGATGCTCAAATCTAACCTTTTTTGACGGTTGTAGAAAAAGCATTTTATTCTTAGCAGTATCAAAAGAATAACAGATGACAAAAGAAAGTAAATATGTATGTAATTTAAAAGGTAAGATTTATTAATTTAAAAATTCCAAATTGGTGACAAACCATTTTGTAGCAAATTTTGTATTCATTCATTCATTTTGTTATAAAAAACTTGTGGCTAGATGGGTTGCCTACATTTTAGCTGTATAGAATGAAATATTTACATTATTTTATGTAAAATAAAAAAAATTGTTTAATGTTTACTATAACTTATTTATTATTGTTGATAAATATAAGTACCCTATAAGATATATGATAATATAGTCATATGTGTTAGAAATTACGTCTTTTTAATAAACCAATTTTTCATTCACATATTAACTTTTTTTATTTTTAGAAATGCTTTAACTAGTAGAAAGGGATATCTATCGAATTGATTGTTGTTACATGCTGTTTTAGAACTGATTTGGCTAAATAAGTTCGTACATTTGAACTTTTTGAATATTTTTCTTGTTCATCTGACTGTAATGTACTGCAATAGGAATAGATGGCAATACAAGCAGAAGAACGTCTTAAAATGGCGACTATGGTTGTCACTGAACTACACGGTCATAACAAAATAGTGATAATCAATCATTTATAACGTAAAGACTGGATTCTTTTCTGTAAGATTTTTTATTTACGTTTGTATTAATTTAATATGTAAGCATGGGCCAACATAAAAATGTCTGCACCGAGTGTGGGTACAGTGTTTATAAAATCCGCATGTACACCATTACTCAAAGAAAATCTGAGCAGAATTACAGTGCTGTTTTCCGCATTTTTAACTGAGAAAAACATACAGGACCGTACGTCTGATGGGATAACCAGTTTCGACGTCAACTACGCCGTTCCGGGTGCCTCGGACCGAAAACCAAGCCCGGATTTCGTAAGCAGGTTACAGGTAAGATATATCATTTGTTACCTACATTTGGAAAACTGGGACGTAGATAGTAGAAAATTATTCTGTAACTTCGTAAACGGATTTGACCTGAACGATATCGGGGACAATACTTTTACTTTTCGTAAAGCATCTTTTGAAAAATACGCGGGTTTTGTACATCATGCTCATATTCAAAAATATCTTGAACTCTCGTACTTACGGAGTTTTAATTTATAACATGTGTTGTAATCTCTAAAAAAGTTTTTCTCTATTTTTAATCACAAATGTTTCCCTTATTGACCTATGCTCCATAATAACATTAATGGATTTAAAACATTTTATGAGAGCAGTTTACTAGAATAATTTAACCGGGGATTTTTTTTAATTGAATGCAGCTTTTTTTAATCATGCTAATTTGCATTACTACAGTACTATTCTGAGTGGTAAATATATGGTTTGTTACTGTATTGAATGAGTAAAAATATTTACAGTGAAAGGTGCTATTTTGAAGGTCAAAATTTATAAAAAGGCGCATCCTGGTCCAAGCAGCTTATAATATACTAGACAATGATAATTATTATTTCCTATTTGTTGACGTCACTAAAAGTTGTTATAAATACATCTATGTCCGATTGCCAATTTTTGTTAAAAACTAAAAGAAAGAAACTGTAGGACTCCTCATCTTCCTACTTTAAAAAGTCCTGCAATCACAACAAATATTCCGAAAACGGATGTATCCTGTCACAGTCTGATACATCCAATCTCTTTACTCATCTTATTAAAATTGGAATGTACTCATAAAATAATTCAACGGAACGGACGAGTAGTTTTGCTTAAAAGATTATTCGGAAGGTTAAGACCCGTGAAACCGGAATTGACCTATTATAATCGGATGTAACCTTCGTAGCCTACTAAATCGATCCTTTTTTTTATATAAACAAGGTCGAAGCATTATATCAAAGTATTTGTGATTAGACCTTTACCATTACTGATATTTACAATCTTTATGAGAAAAGAATCTAATTCAATTTTAAGTATCTAATTGCGATACCTATGTTTATTTTCTGATACTACTAACGATAAAAAAGAAGAAACTGCAAAACAAAGTAGAACTGTTTCAAATTTTAGGAATTTTATGGATTCATTACGTTATTGTTACACCTTATAAGAAGATTAAAACTCATATCTTTCTATGAAAGATGTAGGTGTAGTACCATAAACCGATATGAATGCGTATTATATTCTGGGGGTTATTAGCGGTGGCCTCGTGACGTCAGGCAGAGATCCGGGTCGTGTATGGAACGGGCCGGTCGGTGAACCGTCGTCTCTCTGACCCACTAGGAATACTAGCGCTAGTGTCTTTTCTTTGATTTTGTTCAGCTCACATGAAACATTTGAATTTGAAACGAGTATTTTTGGCATATTTTTAGAAAGATCGATGCTGGGTACCTTTACAGAATGATACATGCAGGTTTAACTGTGTTGAAACATAATTGTTGGTAAAATATAAAAATATCTGGAAAAAAACCGTATACATATTATGAATTAATGATTTCTGGCATCAAAGAAGCTTCTTATTTACTCCTTGTTTGCTTGTAAATTATGCATTTACAAAATGTTGTAAATAACTGTATAAATTATCTACGTTTATGTCGGTGTTGTGCATATTTCGAAAGGATTAAGTGATTTGTCCACCTTCGCGTATTCCATAAGGAATTCCACGTTATAACCATGTTCGGATGCCGACGTCAAAAAGATAAATCGCGTGTTATTCAAAAATTTCAGAAAGTTATACGAACAAATGTTTTGATTTGCCGAATTAATTTAAAAGCACCATGTGCGTGTTCATTAAAGAAATATTAATGTTTGGGTACCCTCACCATCTTCCACCTCTAGAATTTCGACGTGCTTTCTCTTTTCTATGTCGTTTCACCGAGACATGCACCCAGAGAGTGCGGCCCCAAAGTAGATCCGGGCCGCATGCACCTCTTCATCAGAATTCGAATTGTTCGGTGGTAACATAATCAACCCGCCAAAAAACAATTACGCCGCTCCCTGTTTAATCCGACGAGTAGCTTTTAATTCGTTTTAAATATCTCGTGCGTAAAGACTTCTGTGAAGTTTTAACATAATTAATTGAATTAATACTATAGTTTTGAGAAAAAAGTAAATTTTATAACAATTAGAGACGCGCATCCAGTGTCTGTCTGTTAATAAGTTGCACAAGTTAATGAATTGCTGTAAGTAGCAGATAAGGTTGTCAAAATGAACCAGGATGTGAAGTTAACGTTCTGCTAAGTGTTTTTAACGCAACATGCAGAAGGAGATCCGGTTGTGATGATTATAAGATATGACCGTTACTACAGAGGTGAGACTTTGGCTGTTTTATTTTTGGATTTTTATCGCAAAAATATTAACAAAACTCGATTCTATATACTGCTTTTGTTGTTTACTATTAAATTAGTGGTCTGATTTTTGCTGTTCTTTGATCTTTTACGTCTTCATATGTTTTTATTTGTTTTTATTTTTTATCTCGTATTTTTCGAATTCTCGCACTAAAACAACTGACGAATTTATTACCGGCGATTTGATAATTTTTTTTATCAGTTGATAATTTTTAAATATCTCCCGCGCTATTAATTCTTTAATAATATTTAAGATTGTAAATAGAACGCATTCAAAAATACCCATCTGTAGTCGTCAGAAACATAATTAACTACGGAATTTTTGTTAGCTAACTTCTTGGAAAAATTAATAAACTCATTATATTAACTTTATTATTGATTCTAAGCGATAGAAGAATAAAGATAATTAATTTTTTATGTAAGGTATTTACGACAACCAATTCTATTTCTTATTAATCTTCAGAAATTATAAGTTTGTATATTAGGCTATTATTGATTTTAAGAAAGATGTTTCTTGCATTTTCAGAAATATGTAGATGATATATGTCGCGAGGGGTGCGCTGGTACAGTGGCAGGAGAAGATTCTAGTTATGATTCTGATTATGAAGCCGATCCACCTGTTAAACACCATGATGTTTCTAGAACAACCAGCGACACTCTTGCTGCTGAATACGCTGAATATGTTCAATCTGCACCGGATACTTCCCCTGGATATACGGCTAGGTGTGAACATTTACATTTCAGTTTATCCAAATTGGATTAACAAATCTTTGAATTTCAGAGTGGAATTTGCATTAAAGTTGGGTTATACCGAAAAATTTGTCCAAGCTGCGTTACAAAAGCTGGGACCATCACCTGCCCAAAATGAACTTTTGGCCGAGCTCATTAAATTGGGTGCTCAGCGTGGTACTTCATCTTGTGATAGTAGCCCTACTGATGGACCTCTAGATGTTACCGCCGATTTTCAAACTGATGCAGTTGGCGGACAACATTTACGTCAAATTGTGATCGATGGAAGCAATGTCGCTATGAGGTAAAAAGAAATTTTATTAAAATACAGTTTTATCACAACTTTTTTACAAAGAAACTGAATTCTATCTACAATTTGTATTCAATAGTAGTTTACAAGGATCCTGCATAATCGTTATGGGTTTGGCCCTTGATGAAATTGGTTGAAGTTGTAGTATGTTATAGTATCTATATGTAGTTTTTATCCTACTGATCAAACGTCTCTATTATGGGCACAAAGTTTGAATTTTTTTTTCATCCCATGGCTTGAGAATGGGTTGTCATTTTGAGATGAGATTTTGTTTGTTGGTATAGCCG
This sequence comes from Ignelater luminosus, assembly GCA_011009095.1. NCBI lineage: Eukaryota > Metazoa > Arthropoda > Insecta > Coleoptera > Elateridae > Ignelater > Ignelater luminosus. The sequence goes on along the minus strand of VTPC01090436.1, from coordinate 45,990 downwards.
AATGTATTTTAACTAACTGCAATTTCACTAAGATTTCAGTACAGAAATATATAGCGGTAAAGACACAAAAAATGTAACAATCTCTCTTAAAAATACAATGATGTTGTACATGTAGACTGATAACGATGCTAATTAAACAGAGAAAGACAAAGCTATATTACTGGATAAAAGCAAAATGAATAAGTCTAGCTTTATTATGTTAATAATTTTACAGTGCAGAAACAGAATTGCACTATCTGAGTGTGCCGGTGGTATTGTTTGGACAAAGCAGTCATAAAATTTAATATCCTAGGTAAGATTCTTTCAAGTCTCCAAATTGTGACACTGCAGTTAGTTAAAATGCATTCAACTATAATGGCAGGGGAATGACTTTCAAACTTTCTAGATACCATCAATCGTCTTCTGTCTTTACCAGATATCTTATATTTTAGAAATGGGTTGTCATATCAAGATGGGATTGTATTATTGGTAGTGGCAGGAAAATGGCTTTCGAGCCATCTGGTAACCACTAATCATCTTGTCTTTTTTCATTTTTTGTTTGACTTGGAAATGAATAGTGAGAAGGGCATTGGTCTCACCATTCATTAATTTTCTTAAGTTAGCTAAACTTGAACACAGGCTGTACTTTGCCTCTTTTTTTGGTGGCCTACAATGAAACCTTGTCCTCTATTGAACCACCTATGGTGGCCCACTGCCAGAATTTACCATCCATTAACTTTCTTTGATCAGTTATTCTTGAACAGAAAACCATCGGTGGTGCAGGGATCACTTGAAAACCACTCTTCCATCACTACTAACAACCCATTTCTATACAACATTCTGTTTCTGAGATGTAGGATATCAACAGTCTTGTCTTGATACAACAACCTGTTCGTGAGATAAGATATTCAGTAAAAAAAACAAAAAACACTTCAAATGACTGTAGCAGAAACCTATTCATTTTCAAGCTTCATGTCGTGTAGACTTTTAATCAGTGAATCAGTGAGTTAAGAACTACAACATATCACAGCTTTACTATTCACCAAGGACTAAAATTCATGAGGGTTGTGTGGGGTCCATTATAAGAAGAGTTTGACATGAGCTGTAAAGAAATTAGTAGAGAGAGTCCCCCTATGTTCTGTCTGGCTTGAGATACAGTCCTTGATGCTTGAATATAGCCATTTTATTCTCTTTTACAAATAACAGTTGTAGTGATTGTAATTGTACTTCTAATCATTCTTTGTGCTTTTACCTAAAAATTATCTTGATAACCATCTCTTAAATTTATCTATTGTATTTAGTTTTGGATAGAGTGATGGTCAGTGAAGAACTTCACCTTTATTGCATCACTGCATTATTAGCTTATGAATGAAATGTTTCTGTTCTTTCATTTCCCAGTGCATTAAAGGCAAAAAATAAAGAAATGGCTGTAGCATTAATGCTTGTATGCTAATTGCATCAATAGCCATATCAATAAATTCTATCTAGTATGCATGATAGATTATAGTCTTGTGGTTGTGCTATTAGTGAACCAATATCAAATCACTATTGGATATGTGCCTGCATATGGGCATAACTCATACAAAAGAATGTTTCAGTTTGCAAATGATATGTAGGCAATGACTATTTATATGATTTGATAAAATATTTCTGCTTTACAAGTTCAGTGCTTATGGTGGTTTTAAGATGCAGAATGTCATGTGCTGTATTGTAGCCGGAAACCCACGTTTCTAAACAAGATGCCTAAAATTATAAAAAATTTTGGTAAAATAAGGGAATCAAAATCATTGAGAAAGAATCAACACTATAATGCATCAATTTATCTTAAGAAAGTATTAAGACGATACTTCAGTAAATGTTCAACTTATTCTATGGTTATCATTATTTCTAGAACAAATATTATGTGGATGATTACCAAGACAAGTTTTTAAAGAACACAATCTCCTTTTTTTTTATTTAACATAAAAATAACAATAACATGGCTCTGTTTAGATGGCACAGACTAATAGTCTTCCATATCATTTACCATGAGAATTTCTGTTTTTGTTAATTCCCCTTTCAAGCACTCCTCTGTTTTCTAGCTGACAATATAGGTTCTTTGTTAAGTAAGAGCTATAGTCCATTCGTTTAAATTAGATTTTTGGCAAGGTAGTATTTTGTAGCAACATAGAGCATATTCCACTGTTGACCAGGACACAGTTTCATGTGATGCAAATGGTTTATCATAGGTAAATGTCTTGTCTATCTAAAAACTGTTTACTATGCCTATTACTGGGATAGTTAACTCAAATTTGACTTTGTTGTTCATTAATCTATGCATTTGTAGCTTCTCTTAGGAAACACTTTTGTCTTTTTCTCAAAGAGTGATAGCTGCTTATATCTGATTTAAGCCTCTGTTCTAAATATCAGAAACTAATAAGTTTCTTGGTATCAAAAATAGATTAAATGTAAAAATAGAATTTTGTCAAAATTGGAAATTCATTGCTTTAGCTTATTATGAATTTGAAAAACAATACTTTTACTGCCACTCTACCCTTTGACTGCAAATAACCAAAAAGTAAATCTCTGACATTATGCATTGAGTCACTAAATGGCATGCTTTTTTTTGATATTTGAATGAAAAGTTTACCTAAAAAAGCTAAAGGCCATGATGTAACTTGATTACATATAATTTGACAATGGCATCAGAGTCGAATATTAAATCTTGCAACTCCAATTACTATTACATAGCCTTGAATTAGATAGTTACATACCTATTTCTTTATCTTACTTTTTACAGTATATCCAGTTTTTAAAAAATGACAATAGTATAAACCAGTGGTATTCAACTGAATAACATAAATGAATGAACAATGTGTCTAAATTTATAAATAACAACAGTTTGCATACATACAGGATGTATTCAAGATGGTGCATAATCTATATACCACGTGAATCTACGTACATCAAAATCTGAATCAAAAAGTTAAACAGAATTTCTGTCATAAAACCATAGTTTTTAAAATATGGTCAATTAAAAGTTTTTAGAGTTGACAACACTGCTTGATATTTCACTAGAGTTGTTAGTTGGCAAATTGCTGTTTCTCCTAAATGATTTCATAGCAGCAACAATGCGGTGCTGCAATATATTTTTAAAGATTTTACAATGAAGATTTGACAATAATAAGAAATACATTATAGGCAAACTATTAAATAGAATAAAAATACAAATAATTGTAACTATTTTGTCTTGATAATTAAAAACAAAGAAATTTTAATAAGAATTAGGAACATTAATAACTTAGTAATGAAGAAGTTTTCACTAAGATGCTATCAGAATGTCTTTCTCGGTTTGTGGAGTTGTAGAAAAATTGGTACTTATATTTTAATTTTAACATTTTTAAAAAATTGGCCGTTAGAATAATTTCTAGTTTATTTGAATGTAAAAAAAGTGGTAATATTCAGTATAACCTTAAAGCTTGATATTTATTAAAACTTGTTGTTCATTTTTGAATTTATTACAACCAAATATTAAATGATTTAAATCACCAAAGGTGTCATTATTACAATCACAAGTTGGATTGTTACGTAAACCAATCTTAACCTCTTTGACCCTGGCATACAGAATAATGTACATAAATGTTCGGTTAGGTTGTTACTAGAATTATTAAACAGCGTTGTCCACTATAATGTACAACAGAAATCATTCCTTACAGTAAAGACATACACAAGATATAAGAGTTAAGGAAATTAAGTATTAATTATAAGTAAATCAGGTCTGAAGAGGTTAAATAAGTGTGATGGAAACAAATCTTGATTAAGTTTCATACAATGGTAGTTAAAGGAAATTGTGCCAGATAAAAATTCTGAAAAAATTTTAAATATTTGCATATTAAAGTTTTTCTTGATAAGAAACAATTATTGTGGAATATGTGAACTAACACCATTATTAGAATTTCAAAAAAGTTGTTATCATCTGTTTTTGAACAATCAACTCCTTTAGCACTCGATGCTTTTTAAAATGCAAACATTCTATTACTTGGTAACTAGGTAACAACTGATTCCATACTACTGTCTTACTTTTTATTCAGGAATAACATACCATGATGATTATTGTTATGAATGCTTTATTACTTTCAAACAAAGAAACCTCTGGAAATCAAACAAAAAATGATAATTAGGAACAAATGAGAATCTTCATTTTATACAGGATGGGGAAAAATGTCGCATAATTTGCATTTCTGAGGCTCAAAAACATTTTGTGAATTATGCTGCAACCAAAATATTTTATTTATATTCAAACAGATTTTTTCTTGTACAGAATACTAAAACATTGTTAGAGTTAGATGGTGCAACATTGCAGAAAAAATTCATGTAACTTTGTTTTTTATTTATTTCTATTGAAACTGTTTCATAGCAACAGTCACATAAATGGTATACTTATTTATACAGCATTGCCATATTTTTGTTTAAAAAGTGTTTTTTATGTTACTGCTTATTAAATAATTCAGTCATACTTTGAAAAATAACTTTTAATATGGTATTTTATACACCCTCAGGAAGAAGGTAGTAGTGAGATAATGCGCTATTTTTCCCCATTCTATAGCATAACCAACACACTGATTCTGTATCCTTACATCCATATTTTGTCCACGAGCACTGATAGTTATCGCAGAATCATTTTTCTTAAATAAGATGAAAACCATGTACAGGGTGTTTTAAATTTGAGCTTAAGCATGGAGATCTTGCTTATTATAAGAGATAGAGCATAGGTTTACATTTGGCACTTTTGCTAGATTTTATGCTAATTAATAATTTAAAGAAAAAATTGAGCTAACTTAGTTTCTTTTCTACTTATGCTCAAAAAAAAGGCTAACAGGGGTTTAGGTTTTTCGCTTCTAGCTTCCTTATTATTGGGAATTCTAAAAATACAATAAAATATTCTTAAGGCAGTAATAACCTCAGATTATCAAAATCATCAGGTTCATTTTTCTTATGGCCGCCATATTTGATAGGATTTTTCATATTGTTTTTAAGAATATAAGACACTCCATGGCTAGCTTGATTTACAAGGGAAATATAAAATAAAATTGATAAAAAGTTATAGTAAATCAAGTAAGTCATGTGTTTTGTATTTTTCATTTATGAGAGAAGACATATAGAACAACTGAATGTTTATTTTTTTTTAATAGAAACTTGTAGAGCATTTCTTCATTAATGTAAATGCTAGATTGACACAACAAAATTCACAGACTGCTGTATGTTTAATAAGCTTTTCTATAAGTTGTGGATTCTGCAATCCTCATTAATAACAATAACAGATTCATAACAATTAATTTCTCTGCTTTTACATTTTAGATACTCTCTCTAATTATCTTGAGATTTGACTAATAGGAAATAATTTATTACTAACGTTCTAAATGTTACCAATTACTTAATATAAGCTAGATTTCTGTTTATAATAAATCTAAACTAAACATAATTTTACTTTTCCACAAACATTAATTGTAAGCAAGATTGTATGGTTTCATTATTTTAAAACTTAACATTATTTCAGCCATGGAAACAAAGAGGTGTTTTCGTGTCGTGGCATAAAGATCTGTGTGGATTGGTTTAAAGCTAGAGGACATAAAGATATAACAGTCTTTGTTCCAAAATGGCGTAAAGAAGCTCCAAGACCAGATAATCCTATTAGAGATCAGGACATATTAGCAGAACTAGAAAAAAGAACGCCTTTTAGTATTCACACCTTCACGTTTAGTTGGTGGCAAGAGAATGGTATGCTACGACGATCGATACATAATTAAGTTAGCAGCAGAAGTGGATGGAATTGTAGTGAGTAATGATAACTACAGGGATTTGGTTCAGGAGAGTGCAGAATTTAGAAAGGTAGTGGAGGAAAGAATTTTGATGTATTCGTTTGTTAATGATCGATTCATGCCACCTGATGATCCATTAGGTCGTTCTGGACCTACTTTAGATAACTTTTTACGATGTCAGCCTAAAAAAGGAGATCCGCCACCTCCCTGCCCGTATGCTAAAAAGTGCACCTACGGAAATAAATGTAAATATCATCATCCAGAACGGGGACCACTGCCACATAAAAGTGTTACTGAACGATTATCAGAACACGCTCAGAGACATTTGCAAGCTCGAGGAGAAATTCGTAAAACTCCATTGGGTAGAACTCGCTCGAATGTCCCACCTACAAAAGAAAATCAGCATACTGTTGTATCGAAAAGTAGAAGCGTTGATAATGTTGGGACTTCATATTCAAATGTATCACCTCCTCAAACTTCTGAAAATCTGCACAAAAAGTTGCAAAGACAATTAACTTTGAATCCAAACAATGATCCACGACTGGTTCGTATGCGATTTGTACCACCATTGCAACAGCAAAGTTCCCCATTACCGCAACCCCAATTACAGACTCCATTTTTAACTCCAAATCATCCTAACTGGGAGTTGCATCAGCATGTAACTCGCATTGCTTCTGCACCAGATTCCTACAGACCTTGGCCGCCCAGTTCTCATACGCAACATCGACATATGCAGCGTATCTCTAGCTGTTCTGATCCTCAACTAAATGTTTATCCTCCTCATTGGGCACAAAGTGGAACGGGTATAGCACAAAATGTGCAAGAAGATGCCAGACGTAAGTTACATTATCATTTATCTGCAATTTTCCCAGAAGAACAAGTTACTCAAGCAATGCAGTTATATCCAGATGAGACAAATCCACAAAAAATTTGTGCTGCAATTTTAGCCATGTTTCCGGCTAAGTAAATTATTTTTAATGATTAAGTGAATGTAGACTGTTTTCTATAGACAAAAAGTAAGTGTTACGTAACCTTTTATGTATAGCTAGTTATATTTTGATGTTTGTTTTCTTTTCTTTCTCATTTTGTTACTAATTGTTGCTTTTGTAAGGTTTAAAGTATCATTTTTAAGGTATTACTTGGTTATTTAAAGGTTTTTAGTGAGAGCTGCTGAGTTTTATTATTGTTAAATTTTTTAACGATGGGTGAATGTGTTGTTTGTTTTTATTATTTATTGATAGTGTGTTTCTCTTGTACTAGTAATGTGCCATGGGAATAGTTTTTTGTGAGGTTAATTGACCATACTTTCTAAAATTTTTAATTCATATACTCTTACAGAATTGTTAAAAGTTTTATTTCATGATGTAATTAAAAGAGCTGTAATTTTTAAAAACTATTCATGGTTTTGGCTTTTTAATATTGAGAAAATGCGCAGGCATTTATATGAAACTTAATATACTATGATAAATAGCAATTGAGTTTCAAATAAAGCCTGTGGTTTTCTTACTGTACATTATTAGATGTAAGTATAAATACTAATAATACAAAGTAAGTAATAAGAAATATGAATTGTAATCGTCATTCTTTTAAAATAATTCAGAAACTTATTGACATGTGATCATTTAATTCTAACATACCAGTTACATGGTTAATTAACCTTATCAAGTAATAAAGTAGAAATAAGTAAAACTGTGTATCAACAGCCAAAATAATGATCTGTTTGTTTTTGTCTGTGTATCTCGCCCATCTGCATTATGTTGTGCTGTTGCATCTAGGTTTTAGACAATGTTATTCTTATTATTATGGAATCTTCTGTTTACTTATGAAAGAATAAGTACATGTTTGAGGATTTGTTTCTTGGCAAATACTATATATATATACTAAGAGTCACGTAACTTGGTAGTATAAAGCAAACAAAACCAAGACACGTGGGTAAAACTTCATATTGAAGAGGTAACTGCTTCTTACTTTTAAGGACTGTGGTTTTTATATAATGAACGTAATTTTTTTGTCATTATAAGTTGATACTATGTATCTCTAGTAAAAATTGTTGTAATTTTGTAATTTCTAGAATATAGGTATAATATATTTGTTAAAAAGTGCATGGTAATTTTTTATGTTGATGTAAACAACTTTTGTCATTTTTTCTGATTACACTGGTACATTGATTATATCAATCATTAGTAGTAGTACCAACATATTTTTCTTCTTTTTCACTTTCCCATTCAAAAAGATCTTAATTGAAAATACTGTTAATTCACCATTTTGTAATTTGAACTATTGCGGAAATTATTTAAATTAGGAAGCATTAGATTGTTAGCAACAAAATAAATATGGTTCTTGAATACATTTTAAGAATTTCAAAGTATGGGAAAGTCTAAACAAAAATTGTTAATTCATTCTTTGTTAATTAGTTGTAATGATATTATTGCCTTCTTTTTATGTTAACAATTGTGTATTACAGAAACATAATGTGTGAAATGTATTTCTGTTAAATATCCCATTATCCTCTTATAAACCGTACACTCGTTCAGTGTTTTAGTAAAATTGCATATTGCATTTTAGAATATGAAGTTATAAATGTATAACGTGAATTTTATATTAGAAATGCAGACGAAAACCTCTGTGTAAATACTCATTCATAGCAAATAACTGTATAATATTATTAAATTAGTAAAAACTGGCTTTCATAAATGGAATTTTATTTTAAAATAAATGTATGACGTAGTATACATATAATATACTAATTCACCCCTTTTGTAAACAAATTAGTTGTGTCTGAAGAGTGACCTTTTGATAAATAAATATGTGTTAATACCTTTAAAAATCAATAAAAACTTTATAATTTATTATCTTTTAGCTATATTTTTTGGGGAAACATAATAATAATTATAAACACTTGAAGAGCAATTAGAAGCTTGAACAATAATCGAATGGTTTTTGTACAGTTCTGTAATAATGATTAAAATAAGTATCAAATCAGCCATTACAACCATCTAGGAGATGAAAAGTAGAAATTAATTTAAGCAAAAAGTATTAGGTATGCAGACTCCATTATTTTTATACAAAGCCCAAAATAAAAGTAATTATATTTAAAGAATATTTATGTTTAATCATATGGGCAGGTCTGTGTTTCTCAAAAATAAGTCTATATTGTATTAAGAGAAACAAAATTTAATTTTGTTTTTGATCATAATCATAAATAACAAAATTTAAAAAAATTAGAAAAATTGCTTAAAGGTTAAGTTTATATCAAAGTGAAGAGCATCTTTTAAATGACTTAATAGATAATCTAGGTGAAGGCTGATTACGTAGTCTATTGAATGTGAAGGCAACACCTGATTTATTGAATTTATTTTTTCTAAATTAAAATCACACTATTTGAACCGCTAACAAAGAATAGACTAAAAAGCAACAAGAAGTTAATATACCATTTTAACTCAGAATTTGATAAAAACTAATGAAATGATGTAACTAAGGCACATAAAATTATAAGGTGCAGTATTTAAACTTTTATGTCACACACATACACATATTGAAATCAATGATACATATACACATGCATGCACATCGTACAATCATGTACAAGCAGAGCCTTCTTCGATGTGTCTATTCACTTTTGTAATAAGACATAGTGTACCTTACAAATTTATGTATCTACCTTGGATATGACTAAAATGAATATAAGATATTAAGTTTAATCCACTTATCCTAAATAAACAGAAAAGAGATCAAATGTAATAACAAAGAATTGAAGACGTGCACATGCACATTCTGTTCTGTGATAATAGCCATAATAGCTGGAATTCTTTCTATTTGGTGCACTCACTAGTACAAAATACAAGATGCTCTTCCTGTTTGTTACAGTATTTTGAAATATCATTTACAGTTCAACCAAATACAAGATGCCTTTGCTGCTGCCTACATCACTCCAAAACTATCTATTTTCTTGGAGTGAGAAGCCTAACTGCTTCTCAGACAAAGAAGGTGAAAAGATCTAGAGAGATGTCTACTCCAAAGAGAGTTAAAAGAAGAGGAACGCTTTGGCGCGACAAAGCCAGATTATAGACCTGGCTTCAGACAGTCAGCTCAGGGAGGTCCTAGAAATGCTTTCGCTGAGTGGATACAGGATACAGTTCTAGTCTTGAAAATAGTATCAGAGCCAAACATTAATAAAATAGTAGGTATAAGCATACAAGTAACAACCATGCATACAGGTTCACCTTGATATTACATGTTGTTTCTAAAATATCAGAAAAACAAAAGAATCTGAATTACACTTTGATCCCATGGATCTCGGAAAAAATCCACAATATCTTTCCTTATGTCGTTATATCTTATATTCATGAGTACTATTTAGAAAAGATTAAGAATCAAAAATCAAGATCAGTGTTGATTAGTTGGAAGGTTTTCCTTAATATACCCTCAGCACCAGTATTTTGGAGTAAAAGAAATTCAGATAATCAAACTATTTGTAACACACATGTAACGTGTACAACTTATGTCTTTTCAAGACCTTGGAAATTGCAAGGCATTTTATATTCCTCATGAATTTAAAGTTAAGTTGAATATCGTTCCTTTACCGTTAGATCTAATTAGTACTGCTATTCTTACAACCATACTCATCAACATCAATTAAGTTTCTTCTTTAAAATTCTTTGTAATTAAATTTTGATCCCAAATCTCGGCAACACCATATTTTAAATTTATGGCGCTGGCGCTTATGGAAAGTGTAGTACGTTGCAGAGAGAACATCGGGAATGGTGGGATAGACTGAGGACTAAGCCACAGTTTATACCTTACAGAATTAGTTGGATCACTTCCTCTACATTTTATATTCCACTTCGAGAAACTCGCGGTCTATGCGCAGAGCACTATTTTCTGTCCAGAAGTAGAGGGATAAAAACCTAACCTTAACCTTCAAAGAAATAATCTCATAAAAGCTTGTATTATTTAAGCGAAATCAACTTGATATTCTGTAAGTGAATTAGTGAAATTGTTCAGTGTTGGTAAGTTACATTAGTTGTGAAATTTGAATATCAACTGCATATATAACCTCCCCTACAAGCGCGCGGTCTACAGTTTAGCGTACGCAGACCGAAAACCAGGAACACGAAAGATCAAAAGAACTGCTCTGAGTGATCCAACTGATTATGTAAGGTACAAAATGTGACTAAGCTGATGTATACGCTACTGAATGGTTGGAGACCAAATCCACCGACCGTATTTTTCTATTAGTCGTGGCTGGTCAGCAGGCCAAAGATTTCTGCGAGATTCTCGATGAGAATGCTTGCAATCTCCCATCACTACCAACAACGGAAGTAACAGCGTACTCAGTACTCATTGAGAACCTAATATCAGGTTCAAAAATGGTGTAATAACCAAAAGAATACGCAAGATTGAATTTGGAAAACTTCTATTCATGGTCTGATTGCAATTACTGCATTTAATAATCCTGCTCCATAAAAGTTTGTACTTCAAATCTGCAAATTTACAAACATGCTTGCAATTGTAGAAAGACCGGACTTCAGTGCTCATCAATTTGTGGAAGCTGCCAAGGACAGTCATGGACAGTCAAGCTCGAATGTCTCCACCATAAGAAAAAAGTAGTGAAATTAATCAAGAAAGACATGAAAATGCACCCATCCATTTAGTTTTGTTGATTCGATGAGGCGGGGAGCAACTTTGAAATTTCAAAAGGGAACCCTCATTTTTTATTGCAGATTCAGATTCCTTGAAAAAGCATGCGTAAGTTCTGTTCCAAACATTTTTTTCGAATCGTGATACATGGCGCTGTAATCAGTGAAAAATTAGTTTTCGCCATTTTCTTGAAAAGAAATCTACTGCTTTTATGCATAACGATTCTAAGATTATTGTCGATTGAAAAGCAGTGTCTCTGATGTCCGAGCATGCAAAACCAAAACAAGTTGGAAAGAAGATAAAATGAAAGTAAAGTAATCTCAAAAAGGGAAACAAAATAAGTGAAATAAATTAAGTCAGAACAATTCTTCAATAACTAAAATTTAAAAAAAGTAAATTTCAGTTCAATGTATCGTCCCTGAAGTACTGTGGGGACGTACCATAGAGAGAAGCCGTCGCATAGGTTTAATTGTGTGTGAGCAATACCTACTCTACCTACATACTTACAGAAAAGAAAGGTCACTTAATTTTTGTCGATTGCAACACCATCTACGATCATGCAAAACCCATGGTCGATCAGAGACACTGCTTTTCAATCGACAATAATTTTAGAATCGTTATGCACAAAAGCGGTTGATTTTTCTTCAAGAAAATGGCGAAAACTAATTTTCACTGATTACAGCACCATCTATCAAGATTCGAAAAAAATGTTTTAAACAGAACTTACGCATTCTCTTTTAAGGAATCCGAATCTGCAATAAAAAATGAGGGTTCCTATTTGAAATTTCAAAGTTGCTCCCCGCCTCATCCCCAGGGGGCAGTGGGGGGCAGATGTCCCCTTTGATACTATTAAAGGTTTATTTGAAACATTTTTTTCGTACAATGCTTATTTCTTGAGATATTTAGTTGTCTCAAGTTAAATGGAACACCCGGTATACTATATCGAAACAATAGAGGCAGAATTACATTTACCGCAGAAAATGACAGCGATGAAAGGATAAAACTGTAGAGTGTGAGTACCACACCAACCGAAATTGACAATGGAAATACCACCAAAGACGTACAAATAACATCTCAACTCCTTTGGAATCTATATGGGTTGGTACATTTGATTCCGCTTCATCGGAAAATAGCATGTGTTTGTGAATTTATTTAGATTTAGATCTTACAATATGTTCAAGAAAAGTTTTGTTAATATGTTGGTTGGTAATAAACTTTCATTTTAATAAAAAAGAATTAGCAAATTACACAGTGATTTAAAGAAATCTGATAAGGTAAATTGGTGTAACTCGCAATTTTTATCAACCAGCAGATGACGTTGAATTTTATGATTTAATAGTAAACAATATAGTTCAAAGTTAACGATAAATCTCCAGATCTTATGATTCACTGGTGTTGCAACAATGTTCTTCACTATTACACTAGTATTTTAATTCCCAATACATGTCGTCCACTCCGTGCAAATCGTCAATACCCATAGTGCCGGCCAAAATGTGAAGAGAATTCTATGATCGCTTAGTTTATTGTGCAGCAGTCAATGGGAAATTGTCCGAACATTTAACTTTAAAACTGACAAACAACTGTTTGTAATTGTACGTACCTCTCTTGAATTAATTCTTTTTAAGTTTTTGTTAAAGCGAGCAGGTAAGTACACTACATCAAAAGCCGGTTTGCTGGTTTTCAGACTGAAGTCGGGTTGAGCGCGGTCAGTACTTGGAAAGATGGGCGCATTAATGTATATTCAAATTCACCACTCGCTCACATCTACAAGGGAAGAGTGGAAGAACTCCAATATGTATGTTTACACTGTTGCTAAGTGCGTTGCTATCATTTTGAACAATGAGATTCATTTGTTACTTTGAATTAATATTCACAAAATCTTGATCGAAAGTAGTTAGTCCATGATTGAGATCAGCAAAAATGGTTTCATTTGCAAAAAATTCAACGGTTCTACATAAAATTTTGTACACAATTCGTGGGATACATTATTATCGCACTCATATGGTTACGCAAAACTCGGGCTAACGCCCTTGTTTGCGCAATTTCCATGTTCTTGCTATAATAATGTGTGTATTCCATTTATTGCGTAAATAACTATTATCTAATCTAATGTAATCAATACCGCACCGGACCGAGATGATTTTCGTACTGCACCAGACGGGCTACATTTTCGTACTCATTCGGACCGAGTTTGTTTTCGTACTGCATCGAACCGCGGCTTTCTTGTACTGCACCGGACGGACTACATTTTCGTAGTGATTCGGACAGGACTTCTTTTTCGTACTACATCACACGGTGTCTAATTTCCTTTTAATTAGCTCACTGATATGAAAGTAGCGGTTTCAATTATTAAGTATAAACATCATTGTCGTTTGTACATATTTACACAGTGGTGTACCTGGGGGGGGGGGAAGGGACGGTCCGCCCCGGGCCTCATCTAGTAATACATAAATACTATGTATATTAGAGTAAAATACTATGGGTGTCTAGAATCCACGACGCGTTTCCTATCTGTAGCGCTTTCAAAAGTCTCAATTTAACTGAGATCTGTCAGAGTTAACCTAAATATTGATAGTAAATTAATGTTCTTTGTCATTCAGTGTAACGATTACAAACAATTATGTTTGATACATGTGCGCTGTCACCTTTCAGGCGCCCACCCTTTTTTGCAGCGTTTGTATCGAAATATACTATTAGAATTTAGGAGAGAGCGCAACTTAGCTCAGCTTTGACGGTCGTTACTCGAAGTATAAATCTGACGGAAAACAATTGTGTATAAAACCTTTTTTTAGTAGAATAAACCAGTGGAATAAACGTGCAGTTTAGAATTTAAATGGGTGCATGTGTAAATAACATAGTAAATATCGGCTTAAAACGTTACCAGATTCGTTGTAGTGTATAATCTAATTCAGAGCAAATCTAAAACCCATGTTACACTATCAGTCAGTTTGATCAAACTTGACTATCAGTCTGAAACAATGATGTCATACCGTTAGTACGGTCAAATTTTCTAAGTTTTAGAGGCGTTTCTAAATCCATCAGTCAGTTTGATGCGATGGCTTACGTGATTGGCTAAATTTGAAAATAGTAAAGCAGGCGCGAAGCCAAGAAGGTTATAGCGGGTTATTCGTGTTTGTTTTGCTTTTCGTTTATTTTCATTCTGCTTCAATACTAATCCTAATAATGTTGAAACAGCTACTACCGCTTTTTTTTGTTCATTTTTACAAAACAATACCAATTCATCTGCTGGTGTATGTTTGTATACACAGATATTAAAATGAATTATTATATTATTAAAAAATAATAACTACTTTAATTATTATTCTAAAAATTATTTATAGTAAAAATATAATTATTACAGTTTTTTGTGGTCAGTAATGAATAAGAAATAAGAAAACAACAAATAATAAATTAATTTAAGATTATAACTTTACAAAATTTAAAAAACACGCAGAATTTTTGTAAATACCAACGCAAATACGGCTACCTAACCTCACAGTTTGACCAAACTATTTTATTTATAGTGTGACCACCCAGTTTGTCAGTTTTGACGTCATCAGTCTAAACTGACAGGCAAGTTTGATCAAATCATTTGATAATGTGACCAGGGCTTAAAATTATTTAAAAAAATAATTAAAAAGCGGAATACATTTGTGTAATTCTTATAAATAAAATCTAAAAAGCGAATACATTCATAGATTTACATAAATTATTACATTATTCACGCCTGTTTAAATTTAAAGACCTAAACTATATTTTTAAATTTTTGTGTGCGGTCTTATTATTTGTGGACTCTAGGCAAAGCAATCCATCATAATACTAATACGGGACTATAGGTACAATTTAGAACTGCAAGTTGTTAAAAGTGTTGTAAATTATAATTATAATCTAATTGTAACATAAATTATGGCTTATATGAATTCTGTTGTTGACATTATACGTTTCAAAATAATTGCTAATGTAAAATGAGCAAAATATTTTTTTAAAAACTTTATAAATTTTATTCATACATTTATGTTGTGGTAACATTGAAGACACATATTTTCCTCGCGTATAGATTTTCGCGTTTGGCTAGACTGTTGGTGATTCCTCGCGAGTTCATATTTGGGTGTAGATAGATACCGTTTTCGCCATTATTTGCATTTTCATGAAAACTGCTACCGGTTTTTGTAATTATAAAAGCGTCTTTTATAATATTTGTTTATATGGTGCTGTGTATACATTTATAAAACAGAATGAAGATGAAAATCTGGAAGGAGGTGTGTACTTTCGCCATGGCAAATTATTCATATTATTAAAAGAGTTTGTTGGCCTTTCCTATGACATTTGGGACGAATGACATTTGAGAACGGTGCGAATTGTATTTGATCTCATTTAAAACACTCGTCGGTATATATTATATTTGTGAGCAAAAATTCATTTATAAATTGGTCCAACTAAAATCAATTTGGGACTATTTATTTGAGATTAGATAAGGAAGTGTTTATCCAATTATCTATTTCAGTACTAATAAAGTGTTAGTCATAACAAAATCTTCCTCTAAATTAAACAGAAAACGAGCAGAATATAAATTAATATAGAAAAGTGTGATGTGAAAGTCAATTACTGATGATTGGGGAGTCCTTGAGTTTAACATTCTTACGTTAGTACATTCACTACCACTTTGTTATGTTTATGTAATAAACTGTAGCAATTAATTGCATGCAGCATTCTGCTTAATGAAATGGTATGCTGTTAATTTAACTGAAAATCCTAAATTTCTACAGACTTGTATTATTATTCACGAATTATCTGTTTCCTGTATGAGAGATGAGGAAAGTTAAACCTGAGCATATTTGATTTCCCTTTTAGTCATCATTTCCTTTTTATCAGGCCCCTATCCCCCAAAATTTAATTGATAAGTTTTGTGCGTTACGAACATATAAAGCTAGAAAGGAAATATGTATTTTATTGATATAAATATTAATTTTTACGTATTTTTTTCAGATTCAGAATTTTATTAGGCTCGGCCAATATAAGTAAAGCATCAAAGGTGTTATTTAAAGTGTTTTGAAGATGCCGCTCCCAAAACGAGTAATTGAACCAGTGCATGTATCGAGGGGAACACTTCCAGATGATTTTCCATTACCTTCAGAATTAGAAGCTGTAACTAATGGCACATTGGCTAATACAGTACGTCAATTGTCATCACTGTCGAGGCATGCAGAAGATATATTTGGAGAGCTGGCTCGAGATGCCCAACAATTATATGATAGGTCTAATTCATTGCAGGCTAGAATAGATCGATTAGCAATCAAAGTTACCCAGTTAGATAGCACTGGTGAAGAAGTTTCTCTTCAAGATATTCATATGCGAAAAGCTTTTAAAAGTGCAATTGTTTTCGACCAACAAATATTCTCCAGAGCCACTATGCCTACTGCGATGTTGGAAACGTATCAATCTTGCGATCGACCGCCACCATTAGATAAATTAAATTGTTATAGGGATGATGGTAAAGATGGCTTGAAGTTTTATACAGATCCTAACTACTTCTTTGAATTGTGGCGTCAAGAAATGTTGAAAGACACAGAAAGAATGATGCACGATAAAGGAAAGAAGCCTCATAGACCACGTACGGAAGGAGGACAAGGAGGGAGACATAAAAAGAGAGTACGACAACCTCATAATACACGAGAGCGTCAAAGACAAATCGCTGTTGGTCATGGGGAATATATTATGCCTCAAAATATTCAATACAGTACACCAGTGCAGCAACAACAGCAGCAGCAACAACATTATGAAGAAAATGTGGTAATGGACAGAAGACCTCCGCGACCTAATTCCATAGAATTGCGTCGTTCATATCAACATGAAACACCAGATGGAATGCAGTCACCAATTTATCCCCCATATGATGAAAATCCTTATCAACAAGGTTTATATAATACATCACAGCACGTTCCAAATACTGAACAATATTATCAAACTAGTACTCCTACACGTGGTGGTAAAATTAGACCAAGCCAACCTCCACCAGCACCTCCTAGTAATACATCTACACCAACAGCAAATACTCCCACAAGGGGTAGAAGTATGTCTACAGGTCGTGATGCTTTACCACCACCACCTCCGCCGCCAGAGACGGCAGTTTCACCACCTAATGGTATCGCAGCCCACATTTTATCTCGACAACAAAGCAATTCACGTTCCAACAGCCCCCATTCACATCAAAATACACCAGAACCTTCACAAGATCTTCCACCACCTCCACCAGTACCAAAACAAGGTTCTCCACCTAAGCAAGCTACTCCGGTGCAGGCTCCACCACCACCACCACCTCCACCTATGCCATTAGTTACAAATGGTCCAACAAGTCCACCGCTTATAAATGGAGATCTTTCAAAAATTATGAGCTCTTCGCCTCCAAAATTGACACCTATTAAAGATCGTCCTATTTCTAAACAAGGACCACCTCCTATGGTAGATCCTCGTAATGATTTGCTTAAAGCAATTAGAGACGGAATAAAATTACGTAAAGTAGAGAAGATTGAACAGAAAGAAGTAGAAAGAGGGAATGGATTGCATGACGTTGCAAGCATTTTAGCTCGACGAGTAGCAGTAGAATTTAGCGATTCCGATTCGGCTAGTGAATCAGAATGTGATAGTGAAGGATGGGGTGAAAATGAAACATCTGCGTGACATCAACGAAAGGCTAGCACAGCTAGCCAAATTTATTAGCAACGAATGTACAGTTCTGGCATTTAAGGTGAGCTACAACAGTATAAAGAATAGAAATGAAGTCTCAACAGTATCTGTGTATATAATATACATATTTTCTGGACATTTTTAAAGTGAAGCACAAAAAATACTTTTCTTTCTTTAATAAACCATGGAATATTTAAAACTTCACCAAATAGAAAAAAAGATAGAAATGAATCCAGAACCTGATTATGAAGAATTGGAAGTTACTTTTATATTCACTGCACTCTATTAAAAGACATATTGTTTTTTATGAGGCACTGATGTTCAACAGATGTAGTTCAAAAGTTTGTTTTTTATCTTCATAAAGTTCAACTACTTGTATGATCTTTTTTTTTTCCAAAACATATTTATTAAAGGGAAGAGAAATTTCTCTAATGTCAGTTTTAAAACTGTAACAATTTTTTTTTACATACTAATTTTATAAATAGTTTGATGTTATTAAATTACTTTTCATGCCATAACATCATCAAATTAACAGTAAAATGTCCGATCAAAATTAGGTAATAATGTACTAATGCAAAATAACCCCTGCAATACTCAACTCTTGACAAGAACTTAAGTACTATGTAATACACTTGACCATGTGTACTACCTAATTGTCTCAACATAAACATCCCTCGA
Organism: Ignelater luminosus; assembly: GCA_011009095.1. Taxonomy (NCBI): domain Eukaryota; kingdom Metazoa; phylum Arthropoda; class Insecta; order Coleoptera; family Elateridae; genus Ignelater; species Ignelater luminosus. The sequence continues at coordinate 27,211 of VTPC01090436.1, read as the reverse complement.
TATGCAGTATTATGAAGCAATTTAGATGTATGCCATTTTTATTTTACTTGTGCAAAAGCGTTTATACTTTTCTATAGCAGTTTGTATGTCTGTACGCTTTGCATTTCACACATTTAATATAAGAAAAAAATACGCTATAAATGGAACTTTATTACTTGTAAGCTCACAAATTTTTAGGCTATATAGTAAAGGACTGTCAGTGGGGCAAACTTGTAACTTGTGTGGATATGGAATTGACTATAATAAGAAAAATATTATTTATTTGCAAAGAAGTATATGTAATATAACGCTTTTATATAAGCATTATTCTTAGGATGTGTAAGCAAGCAACATACATATAAAATGTGGAAATAGCCCTCCCCACTAAAGCCCTTGGTCTAATTGTATAATTGTACCTAATATATTTAATAATTAATAGTATATAGTGTACCTTATTATTTGATTGACTAGTTCACAAGTCATATTTAATGGGAATAAATAAATTCAGTATATACATTATGTCTGTTTTTGTTTCATTAAAATAAATTTCATAACCAAAAAGTTTTATTACTTAAAAATATTACAAAACAAAATTAACATTTTGTCCTCAAACTAACTTATGCAGTACGAATCGGAGGAGATACTAAAATGACTCCATCGCCTCTTACAAATAACATAGCAATGTTACGTTTAGTAGTGCGATATACTTCTTCGTATGTTTCTTCATCAATTTCTACAGTAGTAATGGTCTCTTCGGCATCACTAAGAACCATATTCATATGCTGGTCATAAGCCTGTGAAAAAAAAATTAAAATGCAATATTGTTACTACAAAGTGATAAACTACACATTATTATAACGCTCAAAACAATTTCCTATCTATCAAAATCATGAAAAAATCAGCTGGTTTCCATTTAAACAAATTGGTGATGACATCATTGCTTCAAAACAAATGAATGCTGGAAGGTGATTGCAACGTTAAAATGTATATTTTATGTGTTACTTTATACTCACAGTCCTTTTATACGAAATGTTGGAAATAAAATTGCCAATAAAAGTTTTTTGGAAAATTTCTGGGGTATGTACCTATAGTGATTAGATCTAAACAACACTACAGCTTTTGAATTGGTATTCGTAGTTTTTTAGCCATATTAGAAAAAGTAAAGATATCTTTTTTTTTTTAAATGGCAATGTAGCCTTTATAGTATTCCAAAAGATATGGTGCGTTTATGACTTTGACTTCGTAAGTATTTCACAGTGGGTCCCTCATAAAAATCAACAAATACAAGCAGTCGCACATGTCACAGACGATTGGGTAAACCAAGGACAGTATTGAAATAATTTATATTTCTAACATTTTAGTTTAAAAGTATTTACAAAAATAAAACTTATCTCAATATGACCCTCTGTCAATGTTAGAAAAGATCTTCACAGGTAAGCGGATTTATGACACCTGGCTGTGATGAACTTGTAAAATTTACTGTAGCTAAGTAGCAATTAAGTCATAAACGTATTATATCTTTTGGAATACCATACTTCTATTTTCTGATAATACTAAAAGTTCTAGTAGGTTCTACCATAGGTTATACAACAAAAAAAGTTTGAAAAATGTTCTAAATGTTTATGTTCAAGTCATTTAGGTACTGCTTCAAAGTATATTCAAATTAACTTTTTTTTCTAATTTATTGATTTATACTGTGAGAGCAACAAAAACCAAATCAAAGATACCCATGGATTCTAAATTTCTTGTCTTTGATAGTTTCATATTAATAAAAAAGTAAAACAAAAGCTATTAAAATAATACAAGTGACATTTCAATTTTATTTAGGTTATATTTTAAGTGATTACAGTAAAATAAAATTAATTAACTTACAAAACTTTGTGAATTTAAAAATGTTAACAGAGGAACATAAAATTTTCATATTAGAACCTTATTTTCGTAATGGTATCAAGAATGAAAATGGTGAATGGGAGTATTCAATAGTCAAAATGATTGACATTTGAAAAGGGTATCTTTGACTTGGTTTTTTGTTGCTCTCACATACTTGGTAAGCCTAGAAAAATTCAGGAAATTTTGAAATACAAAAGTGCTGGATACCCTGTTATTGTAAAAGCATTTACATGTACCAATTTTCCATTAATTTATTTTTGTCAAGAAAAGCACTACCAACTAATAGATATCAAAGGACCTTTTCGATTGACATTTTGAGTTTTAAGCACTGGTTGCGTGTGGTTATTCAGTCTTACATCATCGATTAATACCAAAGTTTATCATGCAAAAGGTGCAGTCAAACTTGGTGTTGTTAAATTGAAATCCTAATCTTAACCTTAATTTGTTAATTTGTAATCAGTTGTATGGTTAACCTGTTTTCGATTTTGAAGTTATCATTTTTATAAAAATGGACGAGAATCGCTTACTTTTAAGCACTACAAAAATCCCTGTCAAACGTAATGCTTTCGCTGGCTCGTGGATATTTTTAGCAATTATTTGATGGTAAAACATACTACATTAGGGTAGGCCAAATATTTTTTACATCTGAAATACAGTGTGTCTAACGTAGGCATGATCAACAAGCGATCTCAGAAACTAAAAGATACAGGGTCGATTAAATTCGGGAAAAGTTGCGTATTTTATAAAAAATAATAAACTAAAAAGGAAGTCAATCTCAGTTTGTTTTTAAAATAACATTGAAAAACAGAATTTCTCAATTTTTGTTTTCTGAATTTCTTATTACTGAGAATTTCTAAAATCACTAAAAACTTTTTACAGACACTTTTCTGTTTCTGATATCTTGAACTTTTAAAATTTTCATGCCATGTTTTAGTTTTTCAGAACCATCATTAGCTTCATCTTTTCTTATGGCCATTAAAATGGATTTTGCCATGGTTCGATAGAGAATTTAATGAAGATTTCAACAATGTATAACATTAGGTATCTCATATCACCCAAACTCAATTTGTTAATAAAAATAGTTAAAATTGAGTTTTTGTCTAGTATGCCATGAAGTATGTTTCATTACTTGGTTTATTATTTCAATTAACAAATGAATAATTTTGATCAATGCTTACTTGATTATTAAACTTATTGGCTAAATTCTTGCAAATCTTAAAGCACTAATAATTACCAAGCAGCCTCTAATTAAGAATAGCGACCATGAGAAAAATATTCGTCCAGATGATGTAACAGTAATGAGTCTTGCCACACATACATTTTTCATAGTGTAATTGTAAATGGCACAAACAGGACAAAGCCATACTGGATGGACGTGAGTTCAAACATAGAAGAAATTCTTCAAGTCTGGAGTTGAACTCACGGGGCCATATGACTTCGGTAGTTGGTGCGCAGATTGAAAATACAATACATAAGAAAAATAGAAGTTAGTAAATGTAACTCGAGAACTACATTGTCATGTTCAACTTTAAAAAGCGTCTTAATAATTCGTAAGTGTGAAAACTGTAATATAAAAACTACTAAAGCTAATAAGACAAAAGATTTAAGGTTTTTGCAAATATCTTAAAACCAAATGCAGCTATTTTGTTTAGAAGAAATTAACAAATTAAGGATATCTTCTACAAAACTTGTAAATAAGCAGTTGAATAGTGTCAAAAGAAGCAATTTCAAGATAAAATGATAATACTGATCTTGCTATACCTCCTGCGCATTTGCAAGGTGGACATCGAGAAAAGTGTATGATTATATAGAAGGAAATAATACTTAACATTAGGGGAGACAAGACATGCTGCTACAGACTGGTAGTACTTATTGTTAGTGCTGCAACAGTTTGCCTAGTCCAATAATGTAGTTATGTGCATTTTGTTACCATTAATCCCATGTAAGTAAATTATTCCCTTCTGTGTGTTCTTATCGCTTTCTCAGTGTACACCTTGAAAGTTTCTATATGGTATGTATTTGTTTGGAGCCATCAGATCTAAATCAGTAAAATTTGCTTGGCTGCAGAAGCTCCAATGTTAGAACAGTTGCAAGTAGTATTTGTACTTCAAGTTGATGACTTTATTCTCCTCTATTATGTAATCAACTTTTATTCAGAAACTCTTTCTCCATCTGTAAAAACTAGTCACAGGAATTCAAAGATTTGAGAATTCTTTAATTTCAGACCATATCTTTGATAGGAGGCTTTGAATAAAAAATTTACCTGTAACAAAAGAAAGCCAGCCACCTCTGATACATTTTTATCTAAATAATCTCTTGGAGGAATCAAAGATAAGAAGATAATCAAAATATTCTGCGTAAGTCACTTAAATAGCCCACCTATGTATCATGAACACTAATTCTCAAAATTATCAGTTACCAACAGGCTTAGAAACATGATTTGTTGTTAATAAATCTTCAACTAATAATTTAAAATAATAACAAGATAGCTTTCCACTGTGGATATAAGCAGAAATAGAATTGGAAGTTAATAATATGTTAAGGGACTCTTAATCGTGATCATATTAGAGCAATGATTATCATTAATAAAAAAAATTGCCAAAATCATTTACTATGCTGCTATTTTGATATGATTCTCCTGAAGTCAACATTCTTTTCTTGTACGTATAAAGTAAAAATTGTCAGAAGCAAGTTTTAGGAGCTTGATAAATACATTGTGTTATGGTAAGTGCAGCTTGATGTAAATTGTATTAAATTTACACTTCTATTGTTATTGTTGTTTCGTTGTACTACATTATACATACATGCAATCTTCCACGTAATTCCCTATCATTTCGCATTTTCACGTAGATTCTTTCATCTAAACTTAATCTAACCAAATCCAATGGTTCTTTAACTGTTATTGAAGGAATCTGAAAAAGTATTTTTACATTACATCTGAAAGAATTTAAATGAATAATTTTCTATTCTTACATTCTCAATATCATCTGCCATCTTTTAGTAGTAGTAAATAATATGGTATTAAGCGTATTAAAGTTCTTTTCTTTTGAAAAAACGTATTCTCCAGTAATTACTGTTTTTATGTTTTTTTTGAGGTTAGGTTTTAAAATAACAGTAATTTACTTGTACGCATACGCAGGTGCTGCAAGTAGTTTGGTTGGTTGAAACGGTTGAGGTTGAAATAAAGCAGAAATTCAAACCATTTTATATCCTACAAACATGTATTTTATGTTATTTATACATCACGTACTAGTTTTTTACTTTTTATTTATACAAACCTATTTATAATCCATTCAAGTTGAAAATGATAAACAGATTACTTTTATCTGTCTTCCTCTGAACTTGTAACTTAAAAAGTAAAACTTACAAATTGCTTGCAATTTCGAACTTTTGATATAATCTAAACGGGAATGCTAAGTACGTATTTACGTGTTTTATAAATTATTACTAATAATTCATAAAACAAAACTTTTTTCTGTAATTTTCAAGCGAACCATATTCTGTTTGAATATCAGTAATAACAAATGTATACTGCAAAGCAGAAAAACACTATAAATTCAAACATAAATAAATTCTTAAACGGGTCAAACAGTAATAATCCAGAATACCTACACATTTCTCACATTGAAAATTAACTTAAATAACAACTTTATAAACTCTTAATAAGCAAAATATTTATAGCAACGGAAAGTGTATTAGGTAGTTTCCTTAATATACTCCCACACTTTGAATTCCATATTTTATTTTTATGATATGCCTAGAAAATATTAAACAGTGTCGGTCTTCCGTAACATGCTCTATTAATATATCCGGAACTTTATAATTTAGAAACTGTTGGTTTCGATTTGAGTGTGTTAGTCTCTTTGCTAGCTGCCACTGTAAAAGAGTATTAGTGTTATATGAGCATATTAAAATTTGCATAATGGCCAATTACTGTATGAAACATACATCAGAAATTTAATGAGAGCATATTAAGTTTATGAAAGGTCTCTCTAATAAAGTGTTAGCTGTGAAAGATAAACTGTCACAAAAAAGTAAGCATTCATTCAAGACAACAAAAAAAAAGGATTAAAAACATAATGAACCACGAAAATCTGGATAGTAGTAGTGACAGTGATGAAGACATACAGGATGATGGTGCATCATTCACCCGCACAAAACGAGGAGTAGAATGGTAAAGTGACTAATATATTACTAAAAATAGATGAGTTATTTATGAGCTTCATTAACATGTGTGAAAATTAAGTCTTTAAATCTTCACTGTTTGGAAAGCAGGATAGCATAATGTAAATTTAGATTCGAAGAGATAAATAGTAAGAATTATCAAAAAAGAATACAACATATTAATTCAAACACTAGAAATGTTGAAATATTTTAAAAATGCTTTGCAAGTTTATTGAAACTTTCCGTTTAAATAAAGTTATGATATTTAAAAGAGATTATATAAAAAAACGTGATTTAAACATTCAAGGCTTTAGTCTAACAGAGATCATTTTTACTATTAAGTCTATAGCAGCAGATTTCAACATCAAGAGTGCTCTCCACGTCGCCGATCAGTAGCAGATGACTGTAACAGGGTGCAATACAAATGTAAACGTAAGAGCATATTTGGAAATAGGTATAAGAAAGTCACCTATAGATATCCATTTCATAATAAAATTCTTAAAGAGAACTTGGCCAGTATTAAGAAAAGTTAGGAATCACTGTTCTACAGGAAAACTTCCAAATATAATTTATTGCATCAAAGTTAAAATCAAAACTTAAAATTACGTCAGAATCTGGCATCCAGTTTTTAATTAAATTACTAATAATAGCAAACCTAATAAAAAAAGGCCATTAAAAACAGTTATTTGCAATTTTACTGTTGATTTCTCAAGAATTTACGAGGCTTTGCTTATTAGTTTTAGTATGTACACGGTTTTTCTTAAAACCTCTTGAAGAAGTTTCTTTATATTTTCGGTTAAACAAGACAGTCCTCAAGAGTCTTTTTTGCTGACAAGGCATATATATTGTATATATCCTTCAATTTCTTTAGTAATTATAAGCATATCACGTTATTATAACCTTATTATTCATTTGATTTTAAATATGTATTAGTATTAGGTATTTTTCCTTCTTGTGTATACGTACTACTTAGTATGAAGAAAGTTGTTTTTCCTGTATCTGTACATGGATAAGCGACTCTATGACGATTGAGTGCAGTTGATTGGGAGCGAAACAAAATTAGATAAATCAGCAATGTTAATGCACCTACACTACTCATAAATCATAACAGAAAGCATATAATAAATAAATGAATAGTCCAGTTATAACGGAAACCGACGTCATGATTCTCATCTCAGTGAGAACAACTCTTCACCATAGCCTACGCGGCCAAGCAATTATCAGCGCCCAATCGATCTTGTAGCTAATCAATCCAGCGTCGTGCGAGTGTAAAGATTTACGAACGAGGCGCTAGCCGAGTTCGAAAATTCACACTGCGATATAGCACTTTCGAACGAGTCATGAACACTATTTTTTAGACGACCCCAACATTATGTCCAAATCTTTTCAAAACTTTTTGCTGTTACGATATGAAAGTAACAATATTTTAGTGTTGATAATTTCAACTTTCATAGGTTGTTATGAGTAGGCTGCTGCAGTCGATACGACAATTTTCACAGGGAGCTGTCTAAGAAATATACAGGGTGTTTGGTTCACCGCCGTATATCCGAAAAGGGGTGGTAGAAGACATGATTTGGAACTTATCTAACCTAATATACTATTATACAAAGTCTCACGGTTTTTGAGATACTGTCATTTTTCATAATTTTACTCAATTGGACGTATTTCCCCCTTTTAAATGTGAACACCGCACTACTGGAAACTTTTAATTTAAAGGTATTGATAATTTTATAATCTTTCATAGCTACTCTATCCATTTTAGTCATTTCCATCCACTCCTACAAGTGATTAAACAAATTACACCCGGAGAAAGTTAAAAAAATTATAACTCTAAAATTTAACTTTTACTTTATAACGCTATAAAAGAGAAAAGTTCAATGGATAATTATGTTCAAACATGTTAAAAAACATGCTTGTTCTTTGTCCTTTAAAATGACATATCACACTTTTAACCACCTGTAGATTCTTAGGACTAACAGGCGACTTGAATACAAAGGAACCGTTTGGCTACACAAAATCAAACACTTGATAACACGTTATTAGTTGTAGGTTTGGCTTCATAACCATTGGTGGTGTTAATTTTTGCATTTTCAATCGTTAATTTTGTGATTTCTGCACGTTGCAGCTCCGTATCAGATTGCGTTGAACCCCACGTTTTATTGCAATCGTTGAATTGCACTATTAAAGTGCATTGAATCTACATTGAATTACACTTGTTTGATTGGACTATTAAATAGTGACGGCCCACAGACATAATAACCCAAGGGCGTCAAATCTGGTGATCGAGCAGGTCATATTATCGGCCCGTTTCGCCCTATCCATCTATTAAGAAAGTTGGCATTTAAAAAGTCTCTTACGGCTATCCGATAGTAGGCAGGGGATCCATCGTTTTGAAAAATCATTTGTCGGATCCCATCTAGTGGCACTTCATCTAAAATATCGTTCAAATTGTTCTGTAAAAATTTTTTAAATGCCAACTTTCCCAAAAGATGGATAGGGCGAAACGAGCCAATAATATGGCCTGCTCGATCACCGTATTTGACACCCTCGGGTTATTATGTCTGAGGACCATCACTATTTAATAGTCCAATTAAACAAGTGTAATTCAATGTAGGTTCAAAGCTTTTTGATAGTCTAATTAAACGCTTGCAATAAACGTGGAGTTCAACGCAAACTGATACGGACTTGCAACACGCAAAAATCACAAAATTAAAGATTGAAAATGCAAAAATCAACACCACCAATGGTTATGAAGCCAGACCTACAACCAATAACGTGTTATCAAGTGTTTGCTTTTGTGTGGCCAAACGGCTCCCCTAAGAATCTGCAGGTGGTTAAAAGTATGATATGTCATTTTAAAGGGCAAAGAACAAGGATGTTTTTAAAAATGATTGAACATAACTACCCATTGGATTTTTCTTTTTTATAGCCTTATGAAGTAAAAGTTAAATTTTAGAGTCATGATTTTTTTAACTTTCTCCGGGTCTAATTTGTTTAATCACTTGTAGGAATGGATGGAAATGACTTAAATCGATTGACTAGTTATGAAAGATTATAAAATTATCATTACCTTCAAATTAAAAGTTTGCAGTAGTGCGGTGTTCATATTTTAATGGGGAAATACGTCCAATTGGATGAAATTATGAAAAATGACAATATCTCAAAAACCGTAACACTTTGTATATTAGGTTAGATAAGTTCCAAATCATGTCTTCTACCACCCCTTTTCGGATATACGGCGGTGAACCAAACACCCTGTATATTGCATTTGAATAGTGATTCTCCCTATATTACGTCTTTTAAAAAACATGAAGAAAAGACGATTTTCAAGAGACGCCTTTTGCACAATATTCGAGATGCATTACAAAGATGCAGTCGGTTTTCTGTAGAACGTTCACTTTTTTTTGTAAAATCGACATGATAGAAGATTATAATTACGCCCAAGTATGTTGGGTTGCCTACTATTAGGCGGCTCGTATCCCTACACATTCGACAACATTCTAGAAATCTAGACGGTCATGCAAATACATTAGGTCTGTTCGTTTGCTTGCTCAATTTGCTTCAAGCAGAGGCAGTCGAGCATTGTCACGTGACTAAAGAGAGCAGGTTCAAGCACTTTACTCCATTTTAAGCAAACGAACGACTTTTTTTTAAACGGCAAAATAATCGGCTATTTCTAACCTAAAAACGAGCTCCTATTATGTTAAACTTTTTTAGATTTTAAAAGTACCTAAGTTATTATATTGTAAAATATAGAGAGACAATGATTAAAGGTCTAACTGTAGAAGAAATTGTGCTAGATAATGAAATACGCCAAGAATTAGATATTCTTCTTTTATTTCCGTATGTTACTTAGCAGATCCATCTAAAACGTAATAATTATCTTGAACATCTCGTAAACTTGCATCTATTATCACCATTTTAGCAACAGTTACTGTCATAGAATAGCGGTTACTAATTACTATACGTGATTATGTTTCCCGCGATATATTTATGGTCATGCTCTGCTGCTCCACCTTGGGAGATCGAGCAACTTTTCTTTGCTCGACGTGATCTAGAGTTAATTGCTCGACGCAAACGAACAATTTTCGAGCAGTTGCTCTGACGCAAACGAACGCCTAATATGTTGCTCAAACTGCTATAATGTGATTAGAGCAAGCAAACGAACAGACCTTTTACAACCGTACAACCAGAAATATACAGTATTGAGTTTATATTTATACAGGGTGTCCCGCGACTTGACTGCCAGAGCTTAAAGATGTGTTCCTTGGGTGATTTTAAGTCAAAAATACTTAATACATATTGTGTCCAAAACTCAATAGTAAAGGAGTTATCTATGGCAGTCGAGTCGTGGGACAACCTGTATTTGAATTATAAAAAACTTTCAAAACAAATTTGACATCAATTTCAATTCCATGGACACTCAGATTAGAGTTACATTTTCGGTACTGTATTTTTTCGGTTAGAAATTTCCAACAATACATCAAAACAAGATTGTCGTCCAATTCCATGTTTGTCGACAGCATAAAATTATTTCTTTGTATACATTTGTTTTTGCAGCCTACCGAGGGCCCTTATAAGTGAGTAAATTTTGGTTTATCTACTAAGAGTGGAATACAGTATTTTATCTTATGCTTAAAATCTTTCAATGAAAATAGCGAAATAAAGATTTTGATAGTTAGCTATGAAGTTTCCAGATTCGTGTAATTAAAGCAAACAATCATTGTCCTGTAAAATGACATGACGGGCTGTTTACTTTATGTTAAAGCCCGTTGCTAGCACTTTAAAGCCCGCGACCTTAAGCGGTGTGGTCTACGCCCTAGACGGGTACACAATGGTCACTTTTAGGCCCGGTCGTGCATAATAGTTATTTATGTACAACCGTGAGATATATCTTATAAATCGCACTCACTGGGATAGCGTAATGTTTGAGATTACCGCACGCGTGCAATAACATTTAGATTACCGCACGCGTGCGATAATATTTTCAAATCGCATGCGCATCAATGATTACACACAAATCAAAGAAATCTGCTATTTATTATTCTTATATACATTGATAATACAACTCTTACAGTGAAACAAATCAAATTCGGTTGATAACTGTTCTGATGATTTTCTGTCACAAAATTTTACAAAAAGCAAAATTTGTTTACTGTTTACACTGTTGCTAAGTACGTTGCTATCATTTTGAACAATGAGATTCAGTTACTACTTTGAATTAATATTCACAAAATGTTGATCGAAAGTGGTTAGTCCATGACTGAGAGCAGCAAAAATGGTTCCATTTGTAAAAAATTCAACGGTTGTACATAAAATTTTGTACACAATTCGTGGGATACACTATTATCGCACGCACATGGTTACGCAAAACTCGGGCTAACGCCCTTGTTTTTGCACAATCTAGTTTCTAAGTTAAATTGCAAAATTTAAGCAAATTGATTAATTTTTTAAAATTAAAAAACGCAGTGGTTGTTTTTATTATTACTGTCGCTAAGAATCATGTAAACAAAATTTCAAAATTAAAAAAAATTAAAGTTTTGTAAACATTTATTATTAATAAAAATTTGAAATAAATTTTTTTATTACTTACCGCTCGCAGGCGGAAAAATTAACTTACCGCCCGCAATACATGGCTCGTAAGTTAGCAAAAACGCCCGATTGTGCAAAAAATAATATTACATTTAGAAATCTGACATTCTTACAATGGTTAACTGTCATTGCACCTGGTAACCGTAGTTACAACAATGAGCGAACGCTACGTTGATGTGGTAATACAAAATGACAAGAGTCGGTAAAATGTTGTTTTACCATCACAAAACTATCAAACATCAGCATTGAGAAAATATTTAAAATATTCGTTTTATCGATTAAGCGATAAAATATCAATAGTACTCGATATATCGATCAAACAATAAAATATTGAAAGTACTCGATCACGCAATAAAGTATATAGAAAATTATTGTTTTCAGTTTATCTTTTGCAATGTAATAATCGATATATTGCCTGTTCCCGGGAAATTCGACTATACTACAATAATGATAATATAGTGTTGTATTGGAGGGTATACGCCGTATACCTATAAATAAAAATTCAAAAGGCGTATCCAAGAAATACTGAGGTATATGGACGTATACACGAGGCGTTTTAGTCGAACAAACATAGTTCGGTCAAGAGAACTTTCGAACGTAGGCCCGTGACAATGTCGCTACACTATTGGCTACGGACTATGGCTCTACCTTAACACAGAAAGTGCGTATACCCAAGACATATTTGTTTTACTAATGCAACACTGGATAATACATTCCATCACTCAGCATCGTCTTTTAAACACGAGGGGATATTGTAATACTCTGTCTTACTTAGGCGTACCCATTATCGCCCTTATAAGCGAAATATTCGGTAACAGTTAGTATACATCGTACACAAAAAATGGGAAATCTTGAAATATTAAGTTTGCTTGATTCGTCTTAAGATTGTATGTTAAATGGAATTAAAGGGCATATTTTTAATAGAACTAACAAAACTGTTGTACTCGTGTGTCTTGAATCAATAATAATATATTAAAATTTATTGTAGCCAAAATTGTAACTATTCAAATAAAAATATAATATTAGTAATAAGTTGGTTTTAACTCACTTTAAACAATAACTGAAAACCTAAAATTCAAAACGGTTTCAAGTGTCAGAGATGGTAAATTTTTATCTCAAGATTATACTTTTAAATTATAAATAAATAACGATATATTGATATAATATCTAAATATCGAGATTATATGGGAATATCGATATAATATTGGAATATCGATACATATCGAAATATCGGTATATATGTATATACAGGGTGTCCAGGATAAAATGGGGTACATGGGGATATTGGAAACGGTAATCGATACAAGATCGTTCAAACTGGGAAAAAGTTGCGCATTTACGTGCTTATTAACAATCCAGATTTACAATTCTAATCCAGTTACTGAGGTACAGGGCGAAAACTAAAAATGTGCGTTTTCTAAAAACCTCTATATTTTATTTATTGTACGAAATACATTTATCAAATTCTTAGGACAGGGGTAATGGGCAATGGCGACTTCAAAAATGACCTTGAAAACATTCTAAGCCTACTAAGTTTTACGCAATCGTGTCGAACTTTTGTTTTTCTTATCGGCGCCATATTGGATTTCTATATTTTTGAAATCGTCATGAAAAGAACTTTGAAGCAAGTACAACATCCCTACGTTCGGTAAAAAAAATGATCACAAAAAGCGACATTGCAATTTAACCGAAGTAGGCGTTGATTTAGAGAATTGCTCAACAACTGAATGTTGTCTTATTAACAAACAAACATGCTATGACCATGGAGCTTGATTTTAAATAATATTGTATTATCTGGGTATTTAAGATTTTGAATATGGAGGGGGGGGGGGTACTTTAAAAATTTTACTGTATTTCTTGTTTCTTTTCAGATGTAATAAATTAGAATGTTACTATCTTGTTTCATCGAAAGAATCATCTAGTTTAATTGTTTTTCTAGTAACATTTCTCATGCTTTTCGTACCTTTCCAGAAAATTGCTATAAACTAAAAAGGGTCATTTTCAAGTACCCAAAAGTACCATCCCCCCTCTAAAATTCAAACCATATTCAAAATTTTGAATACCCAGATAATACAATATTATTCAGAATTAGGTTCCATTGTCACAGCTTTAAAGAGTAGCGAATGTACAAGGACAGTCTCTTGCACCAATTCCTAAACCACTTCAAATTTCAAACTCAATTATCTTGAAAACAATCATCGCTAGAAAAAAATAAATAGAATGGATTTCGTAAGAAATTCTGTTTAGTTTAATTTTGAACAGAGCGTATTTTTTGCTAAGATCGATATTTTCTGATATTCACAAAAAACAAAAAAAAAGTTAGAAAAATGACAGATTTTGCTCTCTAACTACGTGAGCTCACCAAAAATGAGGGGAATATAATTATGTTTCATACATCAGGGGACCTCCTCCAACAACCCTACAAAGTATCAAAACTTTTGTGAACTTTTATGGGAAAACCCCTAATTTGACTGGACTAATTAAATTTGAATAATGTATAAGATAAATAACCAGACGTGTTTTGGTGATTTTTGATAATTTAACTAATTAAAGAGTTATTGAAGGTGGAAAGTTTTAAAATGATCACCCGGTATATAGAGTACAAGAAAATTGTAAGAATTATGTCAGTATGCAAGACAACAAGACTTCTAATACCATGTTATTCAGTATCATCTTTACTTTATTTCTTTGAATGTTAAAACCCAAAATTACTGTGCTGAAATGCTTACAAGTCACAAAATTGTCAGAATACCAGATATAACGCGTAACATGTAGCACACTAAACATAAACCAAAAAACCCTCCATTCAGATCTTGAATCTACAGGAAATACATCAGCTTACTTAAAGGTGTCACCAACATTATGTCGGTCTAACAAAATATTGCAATTAATGTTAATCACCCAACTACATATTAAATTTTTGTGGAAGTACACCTTGCCGCTTTACTATCAGTTAAATTTAATTTCAAATTACATAGTCTGCAAGTTAACTAAAGTTGGAAAAAAAAGTTAATCATGTTAGAGTTGCAACTTGCACATTGTAGTTTTTTGTAAACAAACAATAATTTTGATTCGTCAGTAATTTTGCTCTCTTTCTAATTTCAGATATTCATCATAAATTGATAAATCAAATGTAAATAGTCTTCTGCCTTCTAGGTGTGCAGTTGATACAGAAAAATCTTCCATTTCAAAACTAAAGCCACATGTGACATGGCCACCTGATCCATCTTTATTAGGAACAAATAGTTGGAGGAATCTGAGGAGAGTTAGACCTGGGAATCCTCTATATGGCACAAAAATGCAATTATTTTCAAAAACAAATTATAATCTTGCCGTATATGCAGATGGAGCTGTGCGAGGGACTATGGATGACAAAGATTTACACAGTAAGTATCTACTAAATAAATTATGAGTGTGTATTTATTAAAATAAATTTATTTCAAAAGCCCATCTAGAGCTGATATCTGCTGGACATGCTGGCCATGTAAGAATACAGGGGTGCCTTACAAAATTGTATGTAGCGATGGATAAGAAGGGCCGATTATATGGGGAGGTATACATTAATTTAAATGTAAATAATTTTTCCTTTTCTTTTACACATGTAAGGTATTTCAGCCAGATATAATGGAAGAAGGTACAGTATTTATAGAAGATTTCCTGGGGTCATATAATACATATTTATCAAGAAAATATGCACATCTAGGTTGGTATTTAGGTATAAAGAAGTCAGGAGCATTTAAAAGAGGACCAAAAACATCCTATCGACAAAAGGCTGTACAATTTTTACCAAGAAGATCAAAGTTTGAATAAGTATAGAGTTAATTTGCTAAAAAGTAATATAATATGGAGCAACATTAAATTATTCAAAAAAACAACTATATAGGATGTTTCTGAAATGTCTGTACAAAATCCTCGGGTTGATTCTACTACACCCCAAACCAAGTCAAAAAGTCTATATGAACATGTCCCCAAAAATGTATTTCTTTTAAGGTATCAACTGTTAAAGTCTCAAAGAGATGCTTGTTTTGTATTCTTAAAACATTTTATTTCAAAGTATAGCAAATTAGAATAAAAGATTTGACTAATTTAATATTGCTTCAAGTTCTTCGTATTAAATATTAACAGACCAAAGGAGACAGTATTAATTAATTAGTAACAAATTATAGCTTTGTTTTTTAACATTTCTGTTGTAATACATGCTACAAAATAACAAATTAAAGTGTATAAAAACATTAAAATATGTATTCTGTTCTTCTTCTTGCATCAACACAAAACCATTTTGGCATTCCTTCATTATCCATTGAACTGCTTTCCATCTTGCGACATTTTAATTCAAGATCTGATATTCTTGTTGCATTAATAACTTGTATAGATACAGCTAATGCCATGTAAAATGTATTATTTATATCAGATCCCTAAAAACATATTGCATGCAATTTTGATTTAAAAGCAAAAAAAAACTTACAAGAGAAGGTAATGGAGCATCATTAAAGTCATGCACATATTCGCCTATATTTTCGAAAGCTTGACTCCAAATTACCCATTGTCTTGGTTCTAAACCCAGTAACAAACGCAATAATTCAGTACTTTTACTTATCACTACAGACTGACCCATTTCATCATATGCATATAATCTGTAAAATTCTTAGGAATTATACTTCCTTTTCTTTTTAAATTATTATTGTATATATTACGTTATAGTAGTCTCCAGTTTTTTACCACTTTTACAATAACAGTGTGTTTTACTTATGCAGTCACTGTTTTCACATTTACACATTATTTTTTAAGGAACGAATACTTAATTGTACAATTTTCGCCCATATCAATACATTGCATGGTATTAAATCTCCTAATCCTAAGAAAGAGTATTGATCACACCCATATGTTTGTTCAGCTTTTCTAAAAAAATTATTTATACATAAGAATAATATTATATATCCCAAAAAGGCAGACTTACAAATTTACTGTATTGAAAGCAACCAACGGTTCATAATTTAAAACTTCAAATGTGGTCATGGCACATGATTTAAGATATTTGCCTTTTTGTGGTAGAACATTTTTGACACAAATTCTCATATCCAATACTAATCCTAAGGGAATTTGTAAGTTTTCCCAGTTGTTCAAATATAATAATAAATTACATTCACGAGTGTCATCAGTAAATATTAGTGTATGTGTTTGTGTACCTTAAAATGTTTGCATTTAATTTTTTATGCACATAAAATTATTTTTAAGAAAAAAATTATTTATTTTTAATGTAAAAATGAAAATTTAAGGTTGATATTTTGTGATTATGATTTGAACATCACAGCCTTTATCCTAGCCCAATTTAAATTATATCTGTTGCCTACTTTTTGTATTTAAGCTAATGACCAAACAACGGCAAAGATTAGTTGATATGTCATGGTAATGTAATTGCATCAGCGGTGCCACATTGCTAAGGTACACGTCCATGTAAGGTGTACACAGATAAAGAACGTCTAGATTCATCGAGGCACTAATAAACAAATTGTTTTGCATGAACGATGTCATTATGTTATGAGAATTGCATATGTATGATTGTCCAGCCAAGTAATATTAATAAGCACTATGTGTTTATATACTACGGTTGAGTATACGGTCAACTTTACTGCGCCATCAACTAAGTGATACCGTCCTTGCTAATGAGGGTATATACGCCCTTTAGCTTTTGGATAAAGATGTAAAATATGCTTCAGTTTCCAAATTGATCATTACCTATTAGATTTCAGACTTAGCTTAAGCATAGCAGTAAGTAACTAGGAGGAGTATCAGTCATAGAAACTTGACGTTAACCTGTGATCACTCTTACTTACTATAGGTATGATTTGTTTCACCAACTGTTTCTGTGGTTATTTTGACTAATCGGGTTAAGCTGGTTCAATTCTTGTAAACATCTAAAAGCTGTAATTTTTGTATGTGAAATGAGTTAACCTAAATTTCATGTAATTAACATCACTACTGTATTGACTATACTTTATTGATTATGCATTATATTGCTTCATACAATAATCACATTTATTTGTTACAATTTCTGTTTAATGACAATCTTGTTTAACATAGTTTTAGATTAACTCATTTGACATACAGAAAGTGACAGCATTTGTTTCTACAAGGTCCATAAATCATAGCATGCTGCAAAAGATAGTCATCCCAGATATATTTCAAGCACTGAACTGGGCATTACAGCAACAGCTTGTGAACGAACTTCAGGGTAAGGCAAGACTGCCTGATTGGTTCACTTCTTTACAATTTGACAATTCTGACAAATTACGTTTCTTCTCAACATTCATGATTGGCATTCTTATTTCCTATTGGTCAACTTTTGAATATTAATTTCTTTAAAGGAGGAACACGTAGGAAAAAAAAATCTTGAAGAGTATGATTTCTTATCACCCATTGGGTTATGGCCGTTTACTTGCATAACACCCTACATATTAACAGTGCTAATCTAAATTTAGATTAAATCAGTAGCATTAATCTGGAATTATTAAAACTAAACTTGTAAGCGACAATTCACTAAACTTCAAAACCACTATCACAGCAATCAATTGTTACAAAACAATGAAGACAATATTCATTGTTTACATTAAGGATCTCTAGTCACCAGCTCAAAAAATGGCTACCAATGCGATGACCTATCTTCTACTACAGCATACTATTATTATTTACGGACCTTGTTTCTGTATTTGTTACTGTTCCTAGTGGTCAATTGATAAAGTTAAGGTCAGGAGAAAGGCTAATCTATAAGTTGAGGCTTCCTGGCTTCCACTAAAAATTAAAGCAAAAAGATGTCTGATCTCACTTTGATCTTATATTGAAGCTTTTAAAAACTACAAATTGTGCATTCAGTTTTTCATAATTGAAGGGGTGGATGAATAAAGGTGCTATGTGACATTTTTCCCATTTTTGAGATTTCAGTGTGAAGAAAGATGTTATGATGTGTTTTAGTAACCTATAGTATACCTTTTCTAGTCAATCAAGCGTTACCTAATTCCGAAATAAGATATGAAGTACATAAAGGTGCTATGTAACACAATTCTTGCATAAATAGTGTGAATAAAGAGGCTAACATCACAATTCAAAAATGTCACATAGCACCTTGATCCATCCACCTCTTCAATGGTTAGCTAGCATAAAATTTATCTTATCATAGATAATCAATACTGGAAAACCAAACCACAACTATAGATTGTAAATGCTGTCAAGATTAATTGAGATTAACCAATGTACTATTATGAAAGGTAAGTAAATTTCCCGCATAGTGGATAAGTAGGCTACCGATTGCTACAAGCATTATTATTATTAAAAAGATAATTCAGAATTTTTTAAATCTGACCTTGATTCTACAAAAAAAGATTATTGAAATCGAAATAATTTTATATTAAAGTAACTGTAGTGTGACATCATAAGATATGTTTAATGCTCAGTTTAGGTTAATACAACTTGTTTCTTCTTACTTTCAGCATTTCAAGCATGAAAAATAAATATTTGGACACTTTGGTTGAATGGAATTAATAAACAAATGACTTTGTGGAATCATAGTTTATACTTTCAATTTTTGGTAACTTTAGGGTGACTAAATTTTTAAAATAAAAAGAAAGAAAAAAAAATCTATTACCATACCAATATTGTAGTAACTATATACGAAGTTATTTTATATTTCACAAACAAATGAAAATATCTCAACAACAAAAACCACACCAATTTATAAATGAAGGGGACACAAAGATACTAGATGTCGCTGTCTTTCCTTCAGCTCACCTAACCTCAAAACCTTAAATACTTAATTGTTAAGAGAATCGGAATTGCAATCTTTTGATGAAAATAAAACTCAAATCAATCTACTTGATCCAAAGTCATAGCACAAAAATCTCATTTCGGTAATAGATATAAATCGTGTTATGAAAGTAACCAAATGTGTATTGCAAACACAAGACGAACAAGCTTTTAACTTTATATTGACAGTTTGATTTACTTAGAAAACGATTTCTATCTGTCATTAAAGCAAGATGTTTTGTGCTATAACTTTGGATTAAGTAGGCCGATTTAAGTTTTATTTTCACCAAAAGATTGCAATTGTGATGCTCTTTACAATAACATATCACAAGTGGGGTTATACCATTTAAGATCTTGAGGTTGTGAGTTGGAGTGAATACAGTGACATCTATTACCAAGTTAACTCTGTATTTTTGTGTTCCTCTTCATAGAGGTATAAATTGAGATGGGTTTTCTTCTTTAGATATTTTAATTTGTTTGCAGGATATAAAAGGTGGGAAGTTTTTAAAATAATACCTGGTATTCCCAGTATCGTACAGCGGTATTGTCCCAGATCATTATTCTTTTTTTTTTATATGCCTTTATTTAGTCTAGTTCTTTCTTGTAAGGGTCAGTAAAGTCTTTTTTGATCAATAACGTAATTACGTAGGCATTCCTTTCTTACCTGGTGTTCCAAAACCAACACAATTAACTTTATTTTCTGTTCTTGATGTAAGAGCTGGTGTAAATTTTTTAACACATAACAACCCTTGAAATGATATAAGATCAGTACTTTCTTTCAGTCTTTCTAATGCTTCAACCACATTCAATACTGGTTTTACAATTTTGTCACTAGAATTCATATCTTCCTGTACAAAAAGAACATTCTTTTCATCAAATTTTTGAAGTACTGAATGTTTCTTGAGTCTTGATAGTTCAACATATTTGCAAACTTTCCTAAAATATAAATTCTTTATTTATTTTTTTATTGTAATAAACTTTGTGTGCATACATTTGTTTTGAGTGGAAGACACGATATGTCTTGCCTTCTTCTAGGTAAGGTACAATTTGAATCTGGTAAGCATTTAATCCAATTAATGCATATTCCATACTTTTTGTAAATAAGACTTCTAGCCAACATTCTAGTATTAATTCCTTGGTAATATTTATCTAGAATTAATCATAAACTTTTTAAAATGAAATATGATTTTTTAATACATAGTAACACTCACAGTTGCTTTATTAAGCAATTTAAATTGAAAATCATAAAGGTAGGGAACATTATTAGGAACTTTAGTAACAAGATTACTGTGACATCTTATATCTAGCTTTATATCCAGCACAAGAGCGTCAGCAATATCAAATAAGATGTACTCTAAGTTCACTGCACCTGATTCTCTATAAGTTTCTGTAAAAATGTAATAATTCTTTATTAAAACAAATTTATTTAGAATATTGCGTCGTTTTAAAGAATCTTTCCTTGAAGTGATTATGCACGACATATTATACTTAGCGTCCCGCAAGCACACAATTCCGTGCTTATTAACATGTAAGCAACCTATGAGAATGTCCCTTTTATTCTTCTTACGATGAACACCAAGATTCCAGGGAGGTCCAACTTTTGCAGTATTATGTAAATCAACATATTGACAATTAGAAATTGTTATCAATGTAAATAAAGGGATATTCTTATTTAAGCATTTGTGAACATTATAACTCCGAATATTTTGGTCACCATTTGTGATGAGGCAGTGTATCACTTTTAGTATAATACTTTCAGAGGGTTCTTGTGCCAACTTCTTTATAAAGTTATCGATTACATCAATGTTATAATCAATCTCTAACAAATCGGATGCTCCCAAATTAAAATCACGTATTATCTGTAGTAACTTGTCTTCTCTTACATGGTCCTTATAATGATTGCATACAATCCTACTTCTTTGGCATAAAAAAAGTTTTTGTAATTGATAAAGTTTGTTAACTTTATAATGCACATTGTACAAATGCACAAATTCACCAACTTCTGGAAGCCTTTGTTTTGTGTCATATGCCGCCAAACAACTCGTGTGCACAATTATTGTATTGTCTAGCTGGAATGTCCATAATATGGTGTTAACTGATGATACTCTCCCCTAGAAATATATTTATTAAAAATAAAAGTGAGAAATTTTGTATGAAAACTTTTTACCTCGAAATTCATTTTTGTTTACATTATTAATTCACTGCTTGAATACACAGAGCAGCACAGATCAAGTTATACAGGGTGCCTCGGAAGAAAAGAGAAACTTTTGGAGAAAGTTCAAACGGTTAGAATGAAAAAAATAAACCCATATACGCCGGTTTCTAATCATTATCTATAAAGATAATTCGTTTTTCAACTGTAAGCATCAACTGTGCTTTTGAATGAATTAGAATTGAAAGACTGCATCAAGGATAAAATTACAAACAGTAAACAAATACTCTTATAACGTTTAATAGACCTTTTACCCCTTTTACCCAAAGATAAAAGAAAGGTGCAGTTACTTTCTGCGCACTTAGGTATAACAGAAGCCCCCGAAATCGATTCCATAAGGAATGCAATTTTCTTTTAATTTTTTTAAATTTAAATTTAAAGCACTTCAAAGTTTTTAAAAGTGCTTGAGAATTGCTTCAATATTTAAAATTTATTACGTATTTTTTAAATATTTATACAAATAGTACAACATATTTAGATAAACAGGACTTTATTCATACTTGTAATCAAAAAAATATGTACAACAGGGTTTTGTTTTTCTTATAATTTCAAATTGATGTCCGCCCTATTTTACATTGAAGCTTATGGAAATTTCGTTTCCCGCCATTACTAATACCTAACAAAATTTCTGTGACGTCACAATGTTATACAAGGACCGTCACAGTAAAGATTTGTAATGAAACCTTAATAAAACGCATATTATGATTTAGAATATTTAAAGATATCACCACCATAATTTGATAAAAAAGTAATGTTTGTATTCACGAGCTGTAATTCCTCGGAATGCGCTATCGGCAGCGCTGAGCCAGTGATGAGTACTGTCAGCCGGTCAGCAATCTTATGCTGCCAACACAACCATTTGCTGCTTGCTGGTGGATACAAGTATAATGTCTCCCCCGTTTGCACTTTTGTTGCATAAACTAATGCTTGTGTCCACGAACAGCACTAATTGTAAGTTCTACCTTGTTGAAAAGAAATACAAAAACTATCTATTATTATTCTCTGCAGTGGTTGAGAACTCCTATACTTTTTAATATCTGTCTTATATTAACATCGCATTATAAAAAAGAATATTGATTTAATACCTAGAGTTAATTGCAATCTAATTTATTATTATTATCTTAGATGGTATATTTGCAGTTGAAACCGAAGTAGGTTCATTTCCTTATCGTAGGGAACGTGTTTTTAGTTAAACATGCACTGAGTTGAAATCATGATTATTAATTTATTACGCATAAAATGAATAGATCTAATTTCTAAAAAATGTAATTCTATGTATTTTAATATGGAGATCTTTTGACGTTAGAATGCATCCATGCAGATTCAGATTATTAAGAAAAAAATCGTATTTTGACATTTTTCGTTGGCGTAGGCGTCACCAGCGGCAACAGTAAGATTTGTATGTTACTTTTTGGAGACATAAAAATACACAAACGTACCAATTTGCAGCTTTTTAACACCTCTTCCAGAAAGAACTAGGCAATATCAGAATAGAATGACGTCGAAATATATGCGCAAAGCGCATGTATGTAATTAAAAGCAACAAACGACAAGCGTACACGCATCCTGTTCCAGGGTAAAAGTCGTATTGTGCATGGCTAACACATAGCCCGCTTACTTGCATATACTGAAACAACCAATCAAAAATCAGAAAAGAAAGGCTGAAGAATTACTCTCCACATGCATAGTGGTCGATGAGTAGATTAATAATAACATACACCTATACATGTGGTTTCTTTTACTGGTTCATCCATTGGCGCAACAACCACTCTCACAATGCAAAGGGTAGTACCCCATAAGATCGCAAGATATAAGTGATAAATCTACATGTCTATTTCGGAGTCCGAGGGGAACCCCTATATGCCTAGTTTAAAACCCAAGAGGAACCTCCCATGTCCAGTTAGAAGTTCAAAGGGGATCCCCATCTCGGATTTGAATCTCGAAAAAAACCCCCATAGACTTTCCCCGGGAGAAGACATTCATTAGTTGTTACGTCACTGGATCCACTCTGTATAGAATTATACCTAATAGTATCATACTTTAAGGTGTGATCCTTTTGCCAAGAAACCCTGTAGCATGCAGATAACAGATCATAACCTAAACCTTCTGGTTTGCAGATACTTACCTCTTTAACCAAATATCCAAATCGAGATTACTAAGTATAAAGACTGTTTTACATTCGTTTAGAAATAATCTGCCAAAACAGGAAATTGAACTCGAGCTGTTTCTAGATCACTTCGGTTGTATTAAATACAGGGTGTCCCACCTTAGTTACATAATACTTTACAGGAGTCTTCTTCGGTCAAAAACAAGCAAAAATTGGGATTGGACGAGGTGGACTGTTCACCAGATTTAAAGCCTCTAGATTTTTATATATGGGGATATTTAAAATTATTAGTTTATTCAGAACCTATTGTAGACGTGGATCACTTACGAAACAAAATTCAAGACTCTTTTAACCATGTCAGACAGGATCCGGGTATTTTTGAACGTATAAGAAATTCTTTTAAGATAAGAATTTGTGCTTGCGTTCAAACAAATGGTGGGCACATTGAATATCTCTTGTAACAGCTTATTTATTTTTAGTAAAATACAATTTCATTTTCATAATTAATGTTATCAACTTATTTTTGTTGGTTTATTGTGATTTTTAAATAAATGTTTTTGCATTTGAGACTATATGTTTATTAGGACTTTTTTGCTTGTTTTTGACCGAAGAACACTCCTGTAAAGTATTATGTAATTAAGATGGGACACCCTGTAGAGAAGTCTTTTTAGGACGAAAGTCTGAATTCGTCTTATTCACAGTATATAACTGGAACACTTTTACCCTTGTTTATATCACCTTTTACTCTTTTATTTTACTGAAGTTAGTAAGTCACGAAACAGAGAAACCTGCTCTTGTTGAATTGTTCAGAAATAATGCAAAAAAAACAAGATTTAATATGCGTATTGCTTTATTGAGTTAATTTCACAATAGAACTATCACAAAAACCTAACAATTTACAACTAACTGAAAAATAGCTCTAAATTATTGCGTTATTTGAAAAATTGTGATTGTCATTCCCGGTTTTAGCACTCCATTGCTTTTTAACAATTATTAAGTAGAAATATTTTGATTTACTTCTGCCTCGGTTTCTTTGTATCTGCTTTTTGCACCTAGATACACTATAACAAAAAAGTATTAAAAACCGTTATATGGGGTCTTTCGATGTAATGATATAATTGACGATCAAAATGGGACGGTTGCCCGATATGTTATAAAAATTAACAAATGCGAAGATTGCGTTTGGAAGGATATCTAGGACGGTCTAATTTCTCAATTGGGTTTGCTAAAAGCCGATGAATGGTAGGTTGCAACAAATCAAATATGGACTTTTGTCTATTCTACCTACTTTTAAATTACATAGAAACGCTATTGCTTATTTTTATACATTAATTTTAAGGAAAATCTCGAATTGAAAAATATCTTTTAAATCTACAGAAAAATTTGATTATTTTGTTTCATTAGTTACCAAAATATCATCAATCGCATCACTTTAATATTATTATTATTATTATTATTATTATTATTATTAATACTATTAATACAAGTTTTAGATGTAGAAGAAAATATAGTATTATGCTTTTGTGATTATTTGGTCCAAGATTTTGGCTCCATTTGCTACTAAACTTCTAATTACAAAACATTTAAAGCAGTTGTAGTAATTCGTTAGAAAATAGTAAAAAATAAGATTAAGTCTTAAACTAAAACTTCACGCTACCGTAAAACCTCTGTAAGCGTCTCACTATCATTCATTTCCGCATCTTCTTCTAAAATATCTTCTAATTGTCTGCTTTCAGCTATTCTTGCTACGTTTCTATAAAAAATTCTTCTATTTAGAGTCTACTATAATTTAGTATTTATATACATATTAATTACGGATAATTTACTAAACAAATACTAAACAAAAACTAACTTCATTATGAAGCAGAACTATTTGTCTAAACTAAGCTCTTACCAAATTTCATGCAAACCACGACTCAACCTCATCACAGTACTGCCGACTGCATGCAAAGACAAAGGACATCAAACATCTAACTACAGAGAACTCAATAAAAAACTTACCGTTTACTCGATGAAGCCATCGTCGCGACTCGTACGGAATCTAAAAGCTCCAAAACCTCTGGACCAAATCGACATTGTGTTGTATTAATTCCTCTCAACTCCCTCAATTCGACTCCACGAAATAAATCGCAGCAAAGTAATTCTTCAATACTAGGAGGTTGTTTTATATCTTGAAAGATTAGGCGTAAAACGTCCGCAACTCTAGGCACTCGTTCTAATTCTAACTGTAAATGAGCTGGGCTGGGAGGGCTTGGCAATTCATACCCAGCAGTCATTTCGAATAGGAGATATCCAAAACCAAGCACGTCCGGAACGCTTGGTGGACGCGGAGGTATTCCCAAAAGAGGATTCTCAAGACCGGCTAAACGGGCTACTCCATTTTGAAGGATTACATTTCCCGAATGAAGATGATAGAATGGAGGGAAGCTACGATCCCGTAAGAATAATAACGCTTCTAATATTTGTCGACCTAAGCGTTGCACCTGCATAGAAAAGCTATTAAGTATTAAGAAATATCTTATCTTAACCAAAACACTGACCAATAATAAATCTAATCTTGCATGCACACAAACCTGCCATAATGGAAGTCCTTCTCCACGTCCTGAGTATTTCCTATCATATTCTTCGTGCCATGGACATGCATATATCAAATCACGTAAACTACCGCCATGGTTAAGAGGGCTTATAAGCGCTACCTGAGATTCCCAAAATTCGATGTCTAAAACTGGATAAATGTAAGGATGCTGTAAACCTCGAAAAAGGTTTAACACCGTTTCTCTTGTAACTGGCAAAGGTTTGATAGGGCATTTCCCAGGAAGTGTAACTAAACTTAATAACCTTTCAGCTCCTAATACAATATCCTGTACAATCAACCTGAAATAGAAACAACTTTTAGTGTCCTGTCACATCGGAATAATAAAGTCGTACAGGTGCAGTTTATAAAATATCGAATTTTTTCTATATTTTGATAAATAACTGAGTGTAACTAAAAATATTTTTTTTCATTTCTGTTTTCATCATCAAGAAAGAATTCAGTTCATGTAGAATAATCTTATTTAGTAAATCCTAAATAGAACACTGTTATTTCAAAGCGACGATTCCAAGATTGGTGGTATGTTAATGAAAAAAAGTTATCGGCCCAAAATTGCAGAGAGGAGACGATACCCTTCACTAATACACTTTACATAGTGGAAATCGGGTTTGAGATCGAATTTACGAGACCGTATTAGACAAAAAAGGTATAGAAAACTGAATGGTGGAAATAACGAAATGATTCAAACAATAACGAATAACTGAAAAGGACCCCCCCCCCCGTGAGCCGGTTTGAAGCCCGAGGGAAAACTTCTAGAGCCGGTGCGAAGTACGAAAAGGGCCCCCGAGGAGTGTTCAAAATATTCTTCCCGACTGGTATGAATTCTCCGCACGCCCCTAGAAAAGAACAGCAAAGTCCATGAATCCTAGAAGTTGAA